>CAIGQZ010023319.1:0-15723 GCA_903798205.1 Danio tinwini
CACACACACACACACACACACACACACACACACACACACACACACACTATACTCTATATAAAAGTGAGAATGTAAGCATTATTTTCGTTGTAACCTGATGATCAACAGTAAAATTAGAAATGTCCCTCTTTCCAACAGGGAAAATCAGAAACACTCAAGAGTACATGACTATCTGCTGTCAGGGCTTCACAATCAATAAGTGTGATTATAATGGAAGTCAACAGGGCAAAAACAGCAGAAACATCGGCAAAGAGGAGTCAGTCTGAACAGAGTTTAGTTTAGTTTAAGGAAAGCATGTTCTCAAAATATGTGTCAAAATCAGATCTGTCAGGAAAAATCATCCCATTTGCTGAAACTCAGAGAAAGATGAGGCCAAATGAAGACTCAGAAACAGCCCAGAGTGGATGAAAATGACCCAACAGCACACACGGGTTAATGTGGAGGATTCTGCATCAAATGCCCTCTCATGAGTTGAATACACACACACACACACACACACACACACACGCACTGCAGAGCAGATTCGGGTTTAATTATCTGTGCTTCAGGCTGCTCGAGATGCTGATCAGATGAGGTTTGGCAGACAGTGAGCGTCAGGATCAGGACAAAGAAAGAGCTATTTACTTCTGTTGCTCTTCTGCACGTCACAGCAGATGAGGAGCGAAACAGAAGAACAGGACAATAATAAGAGCCTGTGGGTGCGAGAGATCTGTGTGAGCTGTAGAGCGCAGTGACTCAAGCAGATGCAGAAACACATGGAAACACACTCATACGAGGACACGACTGCACGCTCGGGTAATGAACACACAGAAAACAGCAAACACATATGTAGCTAAACATTTTAAGAGGAACACTTTTGTACTTTTTAGGTACTAATATGCGCTCTTGAGGTATTAATATGGACCTTTTAGGTACAAATGTGTACCTTCTGAAAAGGTACCACCCCAGTGACTGCTCTTGTACCTTTATTTCTGAGAGTGTACAAGCACTATAGAAATAATGATATTATGTCGAATAAGAAGAACTCTACTGCCGAAAGCCCATCACAGCTTCTACATCAGCATTCCAGCTCAGTCAATGGAGTCTGCAGGATTCTGCCACAATCATCTCTGCAGTAATGAAGTCCTCAGAACATATCGGTGGTGAACAGACACAAATACAATCTCATTAGCTGCTGTAATGAAGTTAGCTATAGCTGGAGTGTGTGTGTGTGTGTGTGTGTGTGCTAATCTACTGATGAGTTTGACAGCGTCCTACATTCGCTCTTCCTCTATCAGCTGTGCTTGATCTGATGAACGCTCAACAAGCCCAATGCAATCACCAGCACATTGATTTTACAGGGCTTTTCTGCATCTCATGTGTCGGATTATAAGGCTGGTGTGATGGAAGTGAATATGTGGAGGTTTGTCGTTCAGCCTGTGTAATGCTGATCTTGAATATTAATATCGAGTTAATTTGGTTTGATGAAAAGGGTTAGGAAAACCCCCTGAACACAGGATGGCAAGTCATGTAAGGTTAGCTCACTGCGGGTGTTGTGTGTAAGGGTTCAGCAGTGACCACTTTCCTATTCGTACACACAGTAGATCTGAAGTACACCAACCCTAACCCATACCAAACCTGAACACACACACACACACACACACACACACACACACACACACACTTTAAATAAAAAGGAGTCAAAAACTATTTGCTCTACACTCTCAGAAATAAAGGTACGTGATCTGTCATTGGGGTGGTTCATTTTCAAAAGGTACACATTTATACCTAAAAGGTCCATATTAATACCTTAAGGGTACATATTAGTACCTAAAACGTACAAAAAGTGTTCCTCTTAAAATTTTTAGGTACTAATATATACTCCTGAGGTACCAATATGGTACAAATGTGAACCTTTTGAAAAGGTACCACCCCAGTGACAGCCCTCGTACCTTTATTTCTGAGAGTGTGTCATCTATTAAAGGTTTGCAGCATTAAAATAATTCACCTTCACAAACTCAGGAGAGGCAATTAGTGCAGTGTGGACAGCAGCAGCAGAGCGCGAGGGTTTCTGTAGTTAAGATGAAGATCTGCTGCTATATTTGTAGTTTCATAGTGTAAAAGTCCATCTATTATCCCAATGACGAAACTAACAGCATGGTCGAAGGTTAAATGCATGTTAGCCTTTTCCAGTGCTTCTGAAAAGAATTCAGTTATTTATTAGAATTTATTTATATTAGTTTTTAGCTCTGAATTTAATCTGACTCCAATTTTAAGTGATCGTAATATTTAGACTGTATTTCTAATTTTAGAAACTGATCACAATAATCATTTCTGACTTAATTTAGAGTTTTGATCTGTCTGTTCCCATACTCTTCAGTTTATACATTCATTAGGGACCAAACGCCGCTCAGAGTTTCACGCCCCGGGTTTGCGTGTCTTCTCACGGACAGAATGTCGACACTCTGAAGTTAGTCAGAGGGTGCAGGATTAACTAATATTCAAATAGGCTGGTTGCCAACTGCTCACGCATCCTAAAAGGACAGCTCATTTAGTCAAGCCCTGCATCTTGCTAGCTTCAGTGGTTAAATGATTAAAAGATCTCCATGCTAACGTGCCAACTGCTCCGTATAGTCTGTGTCTAATAATCAAATAATTATGCCGCTCATAAAGGTAGCAAAACACTTCACGTAATCTACTGGATATAAAAGATTTCAGGAGAATTCAGAATGAGTCAAAACTTAACATTTTATTCGTCAGGTAAAATTGTATAAAACAATCATAAAGCCAATTCAGAGATGATACTGTAACAATATAACACCCATTACTCAAGGATAAATCCAAGAGTTAAAGAGCCCCTATTATGGGTTATTGAAATTGACCTTTATGTAGTGTGTACCACAGCTCTGAGTGAAGTGAAATATCCAGCTAAAGCTTAAATCTGAAAGTGGACAGTGTTTAAAACTATTGATTCATCTATAAAAGAGTCGACTCATAGTGGTTTAAATGAATCAAATGAAACAAACTATTAGGTACACCGGCAGGCTGCTGAACGCTAGGCTTCGGGCTAGTGAGCGGCACTGAAAGGCTTGCGAATGGAGAGCGGGAGCCCGCAGAGATAGCTTGCCAGAGGACAGAGGATGCTACAACCTCCCGGCTGGGGATGTGATCGTTTAGAAAAGCAGAGTACAGGTAAGCCCTGAGAACATATAGCAGTTCACGGACGAGGTGCCACAGCAATGACTGCAAATAGAAATGATCTACATGTTTTGTTACTAGTAACCACGTGTACTGTATCAGGTTAACTCTTTATATTCTCATATTGCGTCTAATGCCATGTTGTAAACGTGACGCGTGCTGCTTTGTTTACAGATTTAAATGCTTTCGTGAGCTCGTTCCTCTGCCGTTTGTCCTAGCTGTGGCCACTGTTAGCTGATCCTGCACAGGTGCAGCGGTCAAGGTTCAGAATAGTTCAGCTTTTGCTGCTGTGTGGATTAAACTGAATGTGTGTCATACATATGCTAGTGTTTAACTGCACTGCTTTCAGCACTGAGGTGTCTGAATAACACTGTTGAGAAGCGGGTACTGTTTACTGTGGTGTCAGTAAGTTTACTTTGAAGTGTGTTTCGGGTGTCCGCTGCGATCGGATCCTATACCAATGTTGGCGACCCGCGGCCGCGGGCTTGATAAACCAAGCTGGGCATTTTACTGTCTCGCGCTGAATGCTGTTGACCAATCGCAACAGGCTGTCATCGGTCCAATCAGCGCAGATTAGCTTCACGCTAAGCAGGGGTTTGGGAATAAATGAGTCGCTGAATGATTCATATGGGAGTCGCTGGGATAATTAGGTAAAAATAAATGCATATTATAAGACCATGAACGTGTTTTTTGACCTTGCATACAGATCAGTATGTTGTTGGAGACCCATAAAACCGAAATATGACCCTTTTCAATGTGTAATAGAGGCTCTTTAAAGATGCATACCCGACCAGAGAAATACATTGCAGCATAAGTCTCAGAGTTGCTGCAACGGGGTCTTGGCTACAAGATTCCAATGAGCCATATCACATCTTTACCTTATATAATCAACTCAGAACAAACAGCCATCAATTCAAGACAACAGAGGAGCCACAGAGACCCCTGCCAGGTGAATTGGAGATGTTACTCATCACTAGAGGGGGGAGAATCTGGCAGAGATTTTATCAAAGTCAAAAACCAAATCAACATATACAAATGAATTATTATAGTGAAATTAAGACCACTTTACCAATCACACAGAGACATTTAAAATGATACCAAACATGAATACAGTGCTATAGCATACTTCATATTAAAACCTTGAGCATTTTATGTGGAATGTGCTCTGATGGAGAAAGGTAGCCTAAAGGTCAAGAAGGGGGCTTGAGGTGAAATGAGAAGGGGGAACTTTCTCGCATTACCCCCTGGTAAGGTGTAGCCCTGTGTCTACAGCCTACATTTGGATTGTCAACAGTGATTTGAATAGAAGAGTTGAACAGCTGGTTTCTCAGACCAGAAAGTTTGTTGTTTTATTGCATCTCATGAAATTCCATATCAGCTCTCAGGATCTGACATTCTGGAGAGGTTTAGCCATCTTACAATAGCAAAGTGAAGAGAAGCTTCCTGAAGTTTGTGTTGTTTTCCTGATGTCTTCTCTCTCTGTCTCTCTCTCTCTCTCTCTCTCTCTCTCTCTCTCTCTCTCTCTCTCTCTCTCTCTCTCTCTCTTCATGAGCTTCCTCTTTTACTAAAGACAGAAGGAGGAGAACAATAAGCAGATTTGTTCAATCTAAAGCCAAGAGTTAGAGAGAGTTTCTAACTAGATCATTATCTTACAGACTCCACCAGACCTGTGATGTTCCCTATATCTGTGCAAAGCTTAAACAAGTAAACTCCCAGCTGTCCTGCTCTTGTGTTCACAGGGGTTTGTTTCATGTTGTCCTGTTTTCAGGGATGTTTTTTTGGACTCAAGTAATTTTCTAAGTAGAATTTTAAGTTTATAAAAATAACTGCAGTGAAGGGAACAGTACAGCAGCAGTAGCCTATATACGAGGAGAACTGTGGCAAAACTCACTGCAACACTGCAGTATAATGAGGTACAACCACAGCTCAACTACAATGCAATACCTGCAGTAAAATCTGCAGCAAAACTGAAGTAACATTACATAAACTGAGAAGGGTAATATGTTATATAATTTATTGCACTTAGGTAGATCAGTATTAAAAGTGCTCTTTAGTTGTATTATGTATTGCAGTATTGTAGATGTGTTTCTGTAGTTAGTTACCACTCCTGTGAAGTGCAATATATTGTGGTAGTACTTCAGCAATACAACTGAAGAACTGAAACCTTTCAGGATCGTTTTTGCGATTGTTTTAGAACTTCCGATTCAGTCACCTATGGGAGAAATGACTAGGAAAACGGTCAAACTACTCGCTCTACAAACAGGTGTTTGCATGACTATACAGACAAAGTAGAATAATGTCATAAGAAAATATCAGTTTGCAACATCAAGCAGCATGAGGAGCTGTTTTAAACGTCTAAAAATGAATGGAAGTGAATGAGACCGGAAGTCTTGAGATTCAAATGGCTGCGTCCGCTCGTACGCTGAGAATTTCATGAGTTCACGCTGAGTTGATGATTGATTATAAAGCGTGTTTGGCATGCTGTCCTGGGAGAGAGCTCTGAGCTCATGAGATCCTCAAGCCCGGGGCTCCCTCCCGTTTGCAGGGCGAAAGGAAAGTTTGAGCTTGGGTAGATCTGGAGAACTCCCCTGCTGTAGCTAATGAACAGATAGTGATCACTCTTAAGAGATAACTACTGACTAGCAGCATGTCTATGGTGCTGATTTGGATTAGTCAATTAACTTAAGTTGCATGTTTTTGGATAGTGGGAGGAAACCGGGGGAACCCGGAGAAACCCATGTGAGCACGGCGAGAACTTGTAAACTCCACACAGAAATGTTGGCAGGCTTTGTAAGGACTAGAACCAATGACATTCTTGCTGTGAGGCAACAGTGCTAACCACTGGGCCACCGTGCCACCCATCTAGGAGAAGAAGAGGAGTAGGGGTGGAAGGGGAGATTTTTCTAAACGAAGATGGCTGTGATATGGAACTGAGGGTGTTTATTGTAGGAATCGTAGGATTGGTCAATCATAAATTTAATAATGTGGGGCCGGCTGCAACCAATCATAAGCACGTGATCCTCTTGACATTAATTTATAAATAAACTTCACAAAGTGGACAGTAGTTGTAGTAGTCCAGTTGTATTGCAGTAGTTGTACTGCATTATAGTAGTAGTTTCCCTACAGTACTATTGCAGTAGTGGTACTGCAGTTGCTTGTATTGTAGTACTTCAGACGTATAGCAGTAATACTGCAATATACTTAAATAATGCAGTTTTCTCATGTCCAAAAAAACTGCACTTTCCAGAAGTTAACTAAAACTGCAGTATTCTTTAAAATATAAAAACTGCAGTGATTTTTTTGTAAGGGTTCTCTTCTATGAGGTTTCATGCACACACTTTAAATAATGTTTATAATGATGTGGCAAAGCGCTGGTGAAGTATTTAACTGATAAAATCCTTCTGTAAAACAGCAGTGTCTTATATAAAGTCACCTGTAAATGCTCAGCTCTGCCGTTTGCGCTGGCGCTTGACAGAATGAGGGTTTGTTTATTGACAGCAGCACAATGGCACAATGCAGAGCTGCTAATGAGAACTACAGCTTTTCTGGCTGCTTTCCTGGACGTCTCGAAGCTCCACCAGGCAGAACAGTGTCATTTATTCTCACACAAACAGACGTATATTTAAACCTTGAAGAAATGAGTTAAGTCAATTACAGTCCGCTGTTTAGCAGTGCCATTTAGAAAGTGGGAAAGTCTACATATTGCTGTGGCTGCTCCAGTGGTTTGCTGTAGGCCGGTGACCCCAGTTTTCCTCCAATCCTGCTCAGTGGATCTGCAATCTGCCTGCTGGATTACACTGTGAGGGATAAGAGCATGTTGCTGTATGATTTATTAATGAAGGGCTCCAGAGATTACGCTTGTACATGCTGTAGGTCACCGTCCTGAGCCTCAAAGCTATTAAAGCAGTGCAGTGAACACAGACAGAAGCTGTTAGCTAGAGACGTCCATTCATTCACACTGAAACGGAGCTGAGCTGAACTTCAGCTTAATCTCACCCGGGTCGACAGCTGTAATCCAGCAGAAGTGCTGGTGTAATGAACAATCCAGCGATCTTCATAAAGCTCATCCAGTGTTAGTGTTCATGCAGGATTTGTCCAGCATATGCAGTGCAGACAGCAGTTTCAGCAGTGCAACGCTGAGACACCGCGCTGCAGCCACAGTGATGAAACTTTCTGTTCTACTGATGAATCTTGCAGTGCTTTCAGCTGATAATCATTTCATTCATGCTGCAAGTGTAAGGAAAACTCCATCAGGCTGTAAATGATGTTTGTATAACGAGATGCATTGAGGAAAGTCAATAGCCGTGTTTTCCACTATCGGGCCTAAAGCAAGCCTGACAAGCCGAGCTAGGGCCAGTCGCGTGTCCACCTGTCACTTCCGTGCCTGATCGGGCCAAAACGGGCCTTTCTTGCGGCTGGATGAGAATGAGCTGGATCGATTGGAAGCTAAAGAAATACTTTCCAAAGTCACATGGAGTCCCTGGGCAACTCCAGTCGTTCCTGTTACAAAGAAGGACGGATGTGTAAGACTTTGTGGAGATTTCAAAGTGTCTGTCAACCGGCAGCTGCATGTAGAACAATATCCACTACCGAGGATAGAGGATATATGTGCCTTTCTGTCTGGGGACTTCAGTAAAATCCACCTTGCAGAAGCCTATTTGCAAATGGAAATAAAGGAAGACTCAAAAGTGTGTTTGACAATTAACACACACAAGGGATTGTACCGGTATAACAGGTTGGTCTTTGGCATTGCCTCAGCGCCCGCATTATGGCAGAAAGCCATGGATCAGGTGCTTCAAGGCTGCCCTGGTCCTCAATGCTATCTCGACGATATCATAGTAACAGGGGAAAATGACTGTGATCATTTGGAGAATGTCACATGTGCTAAAGAGACTGGAAGATTATGGTCTACACGCAATAAGTGCGAGTTCTTCAAGGACCACATTCAGTACTGTGGACATCAAATTGATGGAAATGGCCTGCACAAGTGTTCTGACAAGCTGAAAGCCATTGCAGAAGCACCACCACCAAAAGACATCTCACAATTCTTGGGGTTTGTCAATTACTACAACAGGTTTTTGCCAAATCTAGCCACTGTTCTCCATCCCCTTAATGCTCTGTTGCAAGCAGGAAACAAATGGATGTGGACAAAGCAGTGTATGGAAGCTATTCAGGAAGCGAAACGACTGGTGATGTCAGATACTGAATTGACTCATTATGACCCCAGTAAACAATTAAAATTGGCTTGTGATGCCTCGTCATACATTATCGGTGCCGTGTTGTCCCATGTGATGAGTGATGGGACCGAACGACCTATAGCCTTTGCTTCACGTTCTCTCACCTCTGCGGAGAAGAATTATGCACAGATAGATAGAGAGGCACTGAGCTTGGTCTGGGGGGTTAAACGATTTAATCAGTACCTGTACGGAAAAGAGTTTACCTTAGTCACTGATCACCGGCCTCTGGTTTCCATTTTTTGCCCACAGAAAGGAGTGCCACTGACAGCTGCACCCCGAATGCAAAGGTGGGCTTTGTTCTTAGGAGGGCACAGATACCAGATGGAATTCAAGAGAACCAATAGACATGCAAATGCTGATGGACTTTCAAGCCTGCCGATGGACGTGCCTAGCACAGGGTCAGCAGAAGAAAGTGTACCATTGGATGTGTTCACACTGGCACAGCTGGAAAGCTCCCCTGTTACAGCTGAAATGGTTCAAAGTGGAACCAGGCAGGATCCTACTTTGTCTCAGGTATACGCGCCTCACAAAATGGCTGGTATGCTGAAGCAAAGAACAAGTTCACACAATACTATCAGCGCCGTGATGAACTGAATCTGGATGGAGGGTACATCATGTGGGGTGCAAGAGTCATTATACCTCAGAAGTTGCGAACTAGAGTTTTGGAGGAGCTTCACGTTGGACACCTCGGAGTTGTAAAAATGAAGTCACTGGCTAGAAGTTTTGTCTGGTGGCCAGCAATAGATAAACAGATTGAGCAGCTCACCATGCATTGCTGAGGATGTCAGCATGTTCAGAAGATGCACAAAGCTGCCCCATTACATCCATGGGAGTGGCCTGCTTTGCCATGGCAAAGGATACATATTGATTTTGCGTGTCCCTTCATGCGTACGATGTTTCTCATTGTGGTTGATGCATGTTCAAAGTGGCCAGAAGTGTTCAGTATGACCTCCACCACTGCTACTCAAACGGTGACAGTACTGAGAAAGCTTTTTGCAAGAACTGGTGTTCCTGAACAGCTGGTGAGTGACAACAGGCCGCAGCTTATATCTGCTGAGTTCCAATTGTTTCTCAAGAATAATGGAATCAAGCATGTGACCTCAGCGCCGTATCCTCCTGCATCTAACGGCTTAGCAGAGAGATTCGTGCAAAGCTTGAAGAATGCACTGCGTGCCATGACTAATGACAAAATAACACTAAACCAGAAACTGCAAAACTTCCTGTTTGCCTATCAGGCTACCACTAATCGAACCCCTGCCATGATGTTCTTTGGAAGACCCTTACGTTCTAGACTGGATTTGCTGAAACAAAATCTGAAAGAACCGTACAGGACAAACAATTGAAACAATCACAAGGAGGAGGAAAAACACGTGAGTTGGAAGTTGGGGATAGTGTGCTTGCAAGGGATTACAGAGGGGATCATAAGTGGATGCCTGCAAGAGTCAAAGAAAGGACTGGTCCACTTTCATATACTGTGGAAGTTGCTCCTGACACCTTCTGGAGACGACATATTGATCAACTTAGAAGTTCAAATGTTCCTCTGGAAAGTGTCCCAGTGAATGTTCCTTCTACACTGTTGGTCACTACTACTGATGGAAGTGACACACCACCATTACAGGATGGAACTGTAATTGCCTCTAAAGATTCACAAACTCAAATTACTCCACAATCACCAGTTACTGTGAGTGAAGAAAGACGTTACCCTATCCAGGTACGGAAACCTCCAAACCTATTGGATTTATAAGACATGGAAAAGAAAACACACATTTACACATTCAAGAGTTCACACATAGATAATGCTTGACTATATTAGCTAGTTTGGCATGCTGTCCCGGGAGAGAACCCTGAGCTCAGAGATAGGTGAGCCCAAGGCTCCCGCCTGGTCAATAAGCATTAGGAGAGATACGAGATCAGGTAGTTCTCGATTAACCTCCCGAGAATAGACCGCTGATTATGTTAGTTTGTACTTAGTAGGTGCTTATGACTGTAGTTGCATGTTTCTGAGTGTGGCAGGAAACCGGAGTACCCGGGGAAAACCCACGCGAACACGGGGAGAACATGCAAACTCCGCACAGAGAGTGTCGACTGTTTCAGCTAGCGTTGAACCAACTCGACTTCCTTGCTGTGGGGCAACAGTGTTACCCCTGAACCACCGTGTCGCCCGAAATCTAAACTGAGGAGGAGGGTGAAGGGATGGATGGGGGGGGTTTCCAAAGCGAAGATGAGAAATGAAGTTTAGGCTGGATATTTATATTAAATTTGAAATGATCTGATGGGCTAGTTAGTGATTGGTGATAGGGACCAGCTGTTGTCAATCCTATCACGTGCTCCTCTCGAAATGAGTTTGTGAAACTTCACATGCATAGAACAAATATTTGCTGGTATTAGTATTTCACTTTAAATCCTAGTGGTTAACCCTTTTATCATGTATACTTTGAAGAAAATAATGAAAAGTTACAACACAAAGATTGGCAAATAAGTTGGGACAGTGAACAAAAAGGCAGACATTTATATTCAATACAGCCAAAGGTAGGACAGATTTTAAAATAATGTGGGAGCAGGAAGGAGGATTGTATTCTTTCAGGATTAAGGTTAGGACATACAGGGCTGAACTCCACATTACATATGATAGGAAAACATCCAACAGGGTTGTGTGATGGATGCGGAGAAAGAGAGACAGTAGAACATGTAATCAGAAGTTGTAATAAATACACAGAGGAAAGAAATATGTTAATTAACGATTTACAGATAAATATTGAACAAATAACACTGAAAGAGTTTTTTATCCAGAAGGAAATAAAAGGTTGATGCAATTCTCTAAAAGAACTCAGTTAATACACAGGATATAGAAAGTGCTTTCCCTCTTTACTAATATCCTTCTCGAATGTGAAAGACCTGAGCTGTAGATGGAGGAGCTGAACACGCAGCAACATCGAAGGCTTGGGTTTTGAAGAGTCTACAGGTAAATGAAGAAGTCTCTGATCAATAACCCACAGTAGATGGCGGTAATGCTCTATTTAAGAATGCGAACTGCTAATAAAACACCAGGAAGAAGAAGAAGAAGACAGCAACTGCTGCCGACTGCTCAATCTGAGGCCTCCACCTCGTGATCGCGAGAGTTTTTTGGGGCACGTCAGCGTGACATCAGAGCGAGGCAGAAGCAACTCGGACACATTTCTAACCGGCATGCATCTTGCGGTGATCATCGATTCTGCGCAGATTTTGGCCACCTCAAACGAGCCTACTCTTCACTATTTTGACAAATACACACTGACGTAGCACGCTCACACAGAGCCCAAAATAGGAGTTTGTGATTGGGTCAGCTCAATGTCAATCAAGAAAACAACCAATGGGCTGCAGATTATGTCACATGGGCTGGTCTGTCTGAAAAAAAAACATCTACTTTCAGATCGTCACAGATCACATCATCGTCAATAAATTAGGCAGAAAAAACAACTGGCTGCTGAGTGTTTTATGGGCCGAGCAGATCATAAGACGATCAGCCCGGCCCAAAAAGTACATTGTCCCAGCGTGAAAATGTCCGGTCTGCCGGATGGCCAGTCCGCCCATGACAGTAATGGGTCGTTTGTTTGTTTGGGTTGTCTTCATTTTAATCGTTTAGTGATGATGTGATGGTGAGCTTTATCTGCCTGATTACCACTGAACTGGGCGAGTTGTGTGACGTTGAGGGCAGGGTTTGCGTGACACGCTGCGAGCTACTAGTCCGACAGTGGAAACACCACATGATTTCAGCCTCACTGTTCAACTTCCAGCCCAATAAAAGCCCTGTCTCGCACTGGCCCGACAGAGTTGAGGTTTGGTTTCCCCGATCATCTTTTATCCGCTCATAAACTGTACGCAGGGATTTCTCATTTTTACATTAAACAGAAATGGTTGATATATCTGACCCATGCGTTGATTTACCTCTCAGAGATAAAGCCAAGCTATGATTATTGTGTCCTACAGTCATCACAGCGGGAATCATTTCTGAACAGAACAAAGGGTATGAGAGAGGTAAGTATGAGGAGAACAGATTTAGACACTGACCATGAGGAGAGCGCAGGCCTTCAATGTACACGACACAAGGCCAGACACTGAGTGAGGGATGGTGAGGGTCCTTATGCTGCTGGCATGATGAAAGGGAATGATGTGCAGGTGCGGGGCTGATCAGCATACCTGTTTGTGAAAATAAGAGATATGCCTCTAGGGCAGTGTTTTTGTTTTGTCCACAAGATGTCGCTATGACACTGTTGTATCAAGGTCTTTTGTAGTTTCTTGTGTTGTTTGAGCCTCTTGGCATACCGTAGTTATTTGTTAGTTTATTAATGCAGCACATTTTTTACAACACAACGTTGCTCAAAGTGCTGAACACAATTAATACTATTAAAATAAAACCTACATCACATACATAACAATTAAAACACAAGACAAACCCCTCATCATTAAAAAGGCTCAAATGCTGAAGAACAAAGATGGCGTTTCAGAAGCTTTTTAAAAACAGATAGAGCTGGAGCGTGTCTGATGTGGAGTGGAAACCCGCGCCAGAGTTTTGGCTCGATCCCCACTTCGCTTACACCGGGACCTTGGTACAGAAACTGATCAGAAGACCTTAGTGACCTACCAGGATTATATACCTGTAGGAGCTCTGCTAAGTAAGGTGGTGCAGATCATTTAAGGATTTAAAAACAAAAATTAATAGTTTAAAATCAATCCGTGATCTGACAGGCAGCCAGCCCAGAGAGGAAAGAACTGGGGATATGTGCTCATACCTGCGAGTCCCTGTCAGAAGTCTCGCAGCTGCATTTTGGACTAATTGCAATCTATTCAGGGCATTTTGACTAATACCTACATATAGAGAGCTGCAATAGTCAAGTCTTCCCAAAATAAAAGCATGGATCACCTTCTCAAGGTCATTATAAGAGAGAAATGACTTGACTTTTGCCACAAGTCGTAAATGCAAAAACTGGACTTAACAACTGAATTTACTTGTTTGTTAAATTTCAGATCACTATCGAACTGAAACCCAAGCTTTCTAACAACAGGTTTTTGATAAGTTGATAGCTCACCAAAACCTAATAAATGTAGAGGGATAGGATCACCAAACCAGACCAGCTCAGTTTTTTCTTCATTGAAATGTAAAAAAGTTGATGACAGCCAGGCCTTAACCTCGACTAGACATCTCATAAGGGAGTCAAGGCCATTTTTATCATTATTTTTAAGAGGAACATAAATCTGAGTGTCGTCAGCTTAAAAATGAAAAGCCACCCCATATTTACCAAAAATAGATCCTAAAGGTAAAATATATAAAGAAAGTAAAATAGGTCCAAGGATAGACCCTTGTGGAGCTCCACATGTCAGGGGTCTGGAGGATGAAAAGGTCTGACCAACATTAACACAAAAGCTTCTGTTTGACAAATAAGATCTAAACCATTTACTGTAAGAGCAGAGCCCTGAATGCCCACCAAATTCTCAAGACGGGAAATAAGGATCTCGTGGTCTATAGTGTCAAAAGCTGAAGTAAGGTCAAGAAGCATAAGGATCACAGAGTGCCCCGAGTCCCTAAATAACAAAATGTCATTCATCACACGTAGCAGTGCAGACTCAGTACTATGATCTGCCTTAAAGCCTGATTGAAAAACTTCATGAACACCATTAAGCTTTAGAAAGCTTTGCAATTGTGTTAATTTCTCCAAAATCTTAGATAAAAAGGGTAGTTTAGAAATAGGTCTAAAATTGGACATCACAGATTTATCCAAATGTGGCTTTTTTAAAAGAGGTTGTGCTACAGCATGTTTCAATTGAGAAGAAACAAGACTCCTATTCATAATGGACAAAATACTACAGCCAATAATCTCAAAGGCTAGCTTAAAAAACTTTGATAGAAAAAAAATCCAGTGGACAGCTGCTAAGTTTTATCTGGCCTACTGTATCAGTCAGAGACACAAGAGAGACAGGTGTGAAACTAGTGCAGCATGGGGACACATCAGGTTCAGGAAAAAAATATCATAGCTAACAATTCCAGACCTAATTGAAGAAATCTTATCTGTGAAGAAGTTTAAAACAGCTTCACATATATCACATGATTCCTCCATAACAACATTCGACCCAGGGTTAATCACAGAACTCATGCAGGAGAATAAAACATCAGGCTTATTTGATGAATACTGATTAATTCAGAAAAATATGACCTCCTAGCCTCCTTCATAGAAGCCTGGTAATTGGAGAGAGATTCCTTAAAGATCTCATATGACACCTGCAGTTTATCTCTCTTTTACTTGCGTTCAGCCTTTCTGCAGGCCTGTCTAGATGCCCGAGTTGTCTCATTCAGCCAAGGCTTAGATCCAGGCTTAAAAGTTCTTTTTGGGCGGCAACAAAGTCTAAGATGGAAGAAAAAATCCCGCAATTTTTATATTTATTTTAAAGTGTTTTCATGCCTAAACAAAGCGAAAGCACAGAACAGACTAGCATTTAAGAACAAATTAGACAATATGGGAAAAATACGGGAAAATACCTTTACGGGATGATAGCGGGATAGAACTATAAAATACGGGAATCCCGGGAAAAACGGGAGGGTTGACAGGTATGATGATCAGTGTTCAGGTGACAGTGGTCAGGGTGACTGAGAGTGGGGAGAACATGTCCTTGGTATCACACTATGTAATAAAATGAGGAAAAAACAGGTGTGCATGGTCGTGCATCAAGCTTCGCTGTTTGCTGAGGTGCAAAGTTCAAGCTTGGTGAACTCGCATCAACACTTGACTGCGTGAGACCAATCCAGGATCAAAACATGACCTCTCTGAACAGAACTTTAAAACATGGAGCAATCGCTCGCTTTATTAATGTCTAATCATCTTGTTTAATCCCACCCCTTTACGCAGCGCCGTACGACAGAATTTCGCAAGCTCAAACTCTAGTGTGACCACTTGATCGCTGCAGAAGTTGGGACTTTCTAAACTTTTCAAGTGCCGTCGGAAGTGGCAGCCAATCAGATCACTGTATACAAAATACACCAGCTCAGACAGTAGCCAATTGCTGACTAATTTCATTGGCTGACACTGCTATGACGATCGTGTCAGCCCCAACTTCAGACACGCCCTCTGTCAAGCCCCGTGTAAATGGGGTGTTACAGATTGTACCAATCACCTGTACCTGTAATGCAGACCTGCCTCTCAGATTATAATCTTTACTGTTCTGTTGAGGGGCATCTGTGTGTGATAATTACAGTTAAACATCATCTGCTGATGTGTGTGTATGTGTGTGTGTGTGTGTGTGTGTGTGTGTGTGTGTGTGTGTGTGTGTGTGTGTGTGT
>CAIGQZ010023362.1:0-10026 GCA_903798205.1 Danio tinwini
TATATATATATATATATATATATATATTCCTTTTAGGGAAACACATTTAAAGCAAATGCTTTGACAGCTTCTCTACATGCATTTTAACCAGTGTCGGCACTCACACTGTATTGCATAATTAGACACGCAGCAAAAATTTTGGCTAATTTTTAACAGATTTTTTAATTTTCACATTTTTTTAAATAATGTAATGCAAAGCATGCCAAACATTAAATTTTATTGAAAACAGTGATAAAATAAGCTTTGAAAAAGTTAAACTGTGGAAACAGAACACGCATGCACTCATTCTCAGTATGTGCATGCGCAGTTTGTGTAGTGGCACTGCAAAACTGAGGAGAAAGGTGTGGGAAACAGAATTCAATACATCACCGTTAAAGAATGTGTCAGTTTACTTATGTGTGCCAGTTTGTCATTTCTCTTTGTCTTTTGTAGGATTGAGTACTGCTGAACAACAATTTGGACAAGTTTTAAATAATTCAGTGACATGAAAAATGTAAGTAGTTTGCACTTTTTTTATTCTTGCTATTGGATGGTCAGTTTCATTGTTTTTCTTTTTCTGTCCTATGCTCTACCTCACCATTCTCATTGGCAAATAACTCGATGTGGATATGCAAAGATTGTGGTGTCTCCAAAGCTAATCATTTGGAAATTCTCAGGACAAACCACTGTTCATTGTCAAAAGACTTGATGCATGATATACTGAACATCATATACAGACCCATATCCACTTTTTCAGTACACAATGGGGGGGGGGAGGCGCATGGTGGCTCTGAAAAGATATATACATGTTCTAGGATAGAATTGTTTATACATTCTAAGAAAAGTGCACAAGATGTAGTGAACATGTAAAGGTCTGACATTTATCTATTATTTGTTCTGTATGTAATCTTATTCATTTTCAGTTTTTCCAGAATCCTTAAGCATGTCAGGAAGATCTGCCAAGCTTTTGGTGATTGTGATTCAAGATAATTCAAGAAAGTTGCTTTTGCCAGATGGTATTCCCGAATCAGTGGAAGAGCTGATTAAAAAAGTGAGGAAAGATTTTCGATTAAATGATAGATTCAGACTACAGTATCAGGACAAAGATTTTGGGGATGTATTTGTAAAATTGACAAACACTGGAGAACTTCAGAGTCTTGACACTCTGAAGATTATCCCCTTGCCAGACAAAGACTCTTTCATTGCTCAAACAATTGATGGGCACCAGTCTAATGATGATGCTCTGTCCTCCGTTAGCTCTGGCAGCACTGATGATACAATCATACTCTCACCCCCTGGCTCACAAATAGTTTCTACAAGAAATCAACAGTGGCCAAAAGAATTTAATATTCCACGCTTTTCTTATGTCACTGAACTCCGATTAGAGAGAGGGAATGGTCTTTTTAAGGCTAATGGGACAAGGCTGACTGTCACTCCAAAGATGAAATCCGATATTCTGGAGAAGGTTTGTGATGAGATATACAAGTATAAATCTTATCCCAGCAGTGCAAACTTCTGTGAAGTTTCAGAGACGCTCATTAAGAAACACCCTTGCTTAGCTGAGCAAGGATCCTTCAATGGGTGCTATGGGTGGACACAGAGACTCAAAATGAAGATGGGAAACCTACGCACACAGTTGAAAGGTCTTGGATGCCCTGAGTATTTGGTAAATTCTCTGAAAACCAAAGCATCAGACCATGCTTTTCCAGCAAAAAATGTTAAACAACCTAAACGTGGTGAGGCCAATCATATCCCATCCCTTCCTGCTGGAGTGACATCAGCAAATCTTGAAGCGGCTGGCACTTTTAAAGGAAGTGAAGAAAAGAAACAATGCATTTACAATCAGGGAAAAAATGACAAAGACGTTCACCTTACGCAGACAAGAGATTGTGGAAAATGATCCTAGTGTTCAAGAACTGCAAGAAAGATGGCCAGCGCTGTTTCAACAAGAGAAGGTAAAAGCATTTATTTTATTGATAAATGTTAAAATGTACATGAATAATCTTGAATTTACCAGTTTTTTACCATGGGGTTATAGCATCTAGTGTTTTTGAAAATGTCTTAGATGACCTAATTATACCTTTTTATTGTTTAATGGTTCATGTGTTTATGTTTATGTATTTTTACAACTAGTTCTCAAAGTATTTTTTTTTTCATAGTCTATTTTCTGTTTCTCTTTCTTACAGATTAATGCAGAATTTTTGCGCATCACGACCTTACCTTTACAGTCGAGATTTCTGGCCTCTTTGGATAGACAGAGCTCTCAAATTCTCCAGGTTATTAGGAGCAAAGGAGGAGTCTTCCGTGAAAAAGCTAAGGAACTATTAAATTTATGGATCAGGTATTGGTTGCATACAAACAAAATTGCTTGTGGCAATCAATTAACAGTGTTTTGGTCTATTGAAAACAATACATCTTGAACGTTTTTAGAGCCTGGACATAGATATCAGAAAAGAGTGCCTGTTGAAGTGCCTGATCATGTACCTTGGTGAAGATGCAAGCTGTCTGATCAAAGAATACCAGGTAATGTGGACAATACAAACTCCTAAAATTTTCTCCAACCATATTTGACTAGGTTATATTTCACTATCAAATCAATATTTCCCCACTTTGCTCAAGCCTTGAGGGTGAGTAAGCATGGAGGGAATTTTGATTTGGTAATGACATATTACTTAAAAGTGGTTCAAGTAGTTGTGTTATCATTTACAGATCAGCCTTTGTGACTTCTTTCACAGAACACAAAAGATTATATTTTGAAGAATGTTGTTAAGAGCCCCTGTTCACTTGCATTGGTTTTGTGTCAATACAATACTAATGGACAGGGGCTGTTACCAACATGGTTCAAAATTCTGCAGAGGACAGTATTTCATTCAGATTTGAAATGACAAAAGGGCGTGTAAATGATGGCTGAATTTTAAATGTGAACTACTACTTTAAAAGTTTTTTTTTTCCCTAAAACTGCATTTTGAACACTGAGTAGATTGATAAATGCCTCTGATTGGACATTGTGGTACTGCACAAATGTCTACAATGATCAAAGTTGTCTACAGTGGTCATCACATTGAAACGTTAGTTTGTACAAATGTTAAAAGCATTTTTAAAGCCAAATAGAGTGTAAAAGTATGTCTTTACCCAAAAAATTAAAATGTTGTCTTGTAATAAAACATACACTTTTTTACATTGAACACAAATGAGGATATTTTAATTAAAATTAGCAACAGACATTTGGGCTCTACTCTACTTATAGCTAACTCAATTTTGTAAGAGTTTTTTTAGATAAACAAGTGTTATTTATACACAATGTTTTTTTTCTCCATACTCCCTTGTTTACTCTTTTTTTTTTGTATGTTTTTAGGCTGACCAGAGGGAGGAAGCAGCGAGTGAATTTGAAAAGACCACCATGGCACTTTTTGTGATCTGTGAAAGTGATGCTCTTAGTCGTGCACTGGACATTTCCATTGTCATTGACAGTGTGGAAGTACTAAATGAGTTGCCTTCTGTTGCATGTGCCTGTGCCGTGATGTTTGGACTCATTTATGCACTGAACCTAAAATATCCCGAAGGACTTAAATATACCTTTGAGACTTTTCAAAAAATAATCATGGACATAGAGAGTAAGCAGATGAGCCGAAGGGTGCAGAACCTTTCTTCACAGCTGCAGGAGTAAGCAGATGACTTGAAGAGTGCAGAACCTCTCTTTAAAGCAGCAGGAGTAAATTTGTATCCTTTGACTCAACTACAGTGTTCTGATTATGATACATTACTTTAGATGATGTTCTTCTTCAGTTTCTTCATCTTCATTAAAGCGTTAAATAGTTTACCAAAAAATGAAAGTTCATACATGAGTTCATTGTTTACTCATCCTTAAGCTATTCTAAGTATTTAACTTTGATTAAATTAAATTAGGTTCAAAGAAATTTTATGACAATTATGAGAGAAGTTTCATTTTTAGGTAAACTATTTCATTAAGGTGAAGATTTTTCTTTCTACCGTTGGCTAATTTAGTACAGAGTTATTAAAAAGTGTTTAATTTTACACTGCTCATTTTAAGCCATTTTTTGGGCCAAACTTGTTCTAACCTCAAAAAAGAATTCTAAAGGTTTTGTGTAGTCAGTTTTGATTGACTGTTCATGAAAAGATGATTACTATGTTTACTGATTCCTATGGCGAATTTACATTGTATCCAGTGTCTTTGTATATGGATACAAAAAAACTGTTGTACAGTATGGTTTTATAACAATACTATACACATTGTAGAAATGTTTTATGACAGAAATTGTCATGTTTATCATGTTTACATTGTTAGACCGTGTGTATTTGTACTGTACACATTGTAAAAAATGTTGCATTATGACAAAATAAATTGTCAAAAGTTTAATGCTTGAAGTCATTCATCTTAGACACAATAAAATAACACATTTTGAAAGCAAATAATTTTCTTTATATTAATATTTTAAATTGTATTTGGTTGGATATTTAGTTAGATGTAAAGTAAAATAATTAAGTTAATACAAAGAGAAGACATTAAGACGAAGTATAATTTGAGATTTCATTTCATTAAAAGAAAATTATTTGGTTCAAAGATACTTTTTGCTTTGGCTAAGTAATGATTAGTTAATTCTTTTCAAAGTAAAATGTTTAAGTTGATATAAAGTAAAGTAATTAGGTGTAACAAGTTGACGCAATTATTTTACTTTGATCCAATGAAACACTTTTTTCATGAGTGCCGAGAGTTGGTGTTGTTCTGGTGCGTCACAGTCTCTCTGTGTTAAACTCTGTGCAGGGCTCAGACAGCAGTTTGTCCATTATCAGTGGTTACTGTGTCTGCGTGGTGTTATCGCTGTCCTTGTGGGATGCGTCAGCCACAAGTCCACTCAGGAAAGTCCTGTGGTCATCCAGACATTTGCTAGGTGTGTGTGTGCCATTTGGGTTGAGTTCAGTGGCACACACAGCCAATAGATGATGGAGGGAGAAATAGATGTTATCCTTCAGCACTTTTGCACCAAGTTTGTTTGGATGAAGGCCGTCTGATGTAAACAGTTGTCTTTGGTTCCAGAAGAGATTGAAGTTGTCAATAAAATTCAGTCCTTTCCTGTTACATGTTTTCTGCAGCCATACATTTAGGCCAAGTAGCTGTGAATACATATTTGTCCCTCTTGCGGGGAGTGGTCCACTGATGAATGGCTAAATCTTTAATCTTTCTACTGTTTCCAAGAGCTCACAGAAATCTTTCTTGAGCAGTTCTGACTGTTCCTTCCGAATATAATTTTACCCCACATGAATGATAATCCGTTTTGCATTCTCATGTTTCCTTAATATGTTCTCAAGCTCTTTGTTTATATCAGAAACTGTTGCATGAGGGAAGCAGTATGTCATTGTTGCTCTGCTTCTAAAATTTTTGATTATTGAATCTCTAACAATCAAGGTTCTTATCTCTGCTGCGATCGGAGCAGAATGCCACTGTCTAGTCGGCCTTGAGCCTCTGTTCTGTGTAGAATTAGCTGCTGAGTCATGCAAACTCTGTCTAACTGCATTTGGGGATTCTTCTCCCATATTACTGAGAACTTCATATCTGTTCTGAAGCTGTATTTCAGTCCGAGCTGTATTTGGGGTCGAGGACACTAATGCAGTAGCGTATGATCTTTGTGATCTGACCCCACGAAAACCCTTTGGTCTCGCACCTTGTTTTTGCCATTTGTTATCATGCTCATTTTCAACAGTTTTTCCTCAAAACAGTAGCTGGAGTAGATTTATGGGACTCACCGGCTGTATGCTGTGAGGGTCCATAATAAAGCGGTGCTGCGTGATCTGGCAGTTCTGGTCGGATCCCAAGTAACTTTGTTTCAAGGACTGCAATCTTTTGTAGAAGTTTGTGGCAGTTTGTGCAGCAGGGAGATTCTAAATCAATACGCTCCAGAGCCATTTTCACAGCCGTGTTTTCCCGTCTCAGGAATGTGAACAGCTGGTAGCGGGAGGATTGTTTAGACGATAATTCTTCTCTTGTTGGTAAAGTTGTATTCCAGAAAGTTTGTAGATTCGATGTTGATCTTCAAGCTGTGTTGTTTGAGTACTGTGCTCAAGTTAAAATTAGAGTATGAAATATAACAACAAGAGTGCAAGGAGCGGAGCAGTAGGCAGAAGTGTCCGAACAGTAGCAAAGTAGCAAAGCAGCTATATTTAAGAAACATCTTAAGTGAACATACTTGTTTAACTGAAAAACAATGCTGAAGTCAGATATTGTGCTTTGAAAAAGTTTTTTCCATGCTGGAACGCTGTCTTTGTTTAGGAAAATTTAACCTGCACAATGCCAGTTACATTTCAGCACCCCTGGTTGCCTTGTTGAAAAACAGCGTATTTCATTCATTCATTCAGAAAGGCTCTGAAAGCATGCATCTGTGACCAAAAATGCAACCTCCGGCGGACAGTATTAGACATCGAAATGAGACAGATTAAGTTCCACATGAGGTTATTATTTGTCAAATTATATAAATATTATGAACGTAAACATTAGGTGAGCAGGTTACATTGTAATTGCGTATCTTAACACGCTTTGTGACGAGATACGCAGTGATGAGCAATCTGGCTGTTTGCACCAGACGAAACATGATAGAAATTTAAATACAGCCTTTCAGAAGCACAGAATATGCACTCACTCACGAAACTGTAAGGTTTAGAATCTATTTAATACATATTAACCCTCTTTAACATCATTAAATGTAGGTGCTGAATCACTCATATGTGTTTAGTTCTACAGTTTAATTTCAAATGGTTTATTGTATTTTCAAGATCTGAGGTGAACTTTCTGCTTTCAGTATATGGCAATACATGTCATGTAAAATGGCATTCAAACTCACACTGTTAGCATTTAACACTGAAAAAAGCACATGAGGTTTACTTGAGGTGATCACTGTCATAGGTTTCTGTTGTTCAACTGTGAGGAAAAAAAAGCCGTTTCTAATATATAAATTTGAGGTGTTGCTTAGAACCAAAATATTCCCTCTAACGTGTGTCGTTTATTTAGAACACAGTTTAAATCACTGGCTCCTGTACTCAATCTAGCAACCCATGCAGGAAGAGAAGCGCAGCACGGCACTGCTATACGCATGGGGTCTTTTACTGAATAAGTGCTCCCGGCTGGGCACTTCCAGTGATTTTTGGCGCTCACCTGCTGCTTCTGACTTACATTTCACAGCCTTTCATCTTGTTACACTTAAACAGCTAAATGAATGCTCAGGTCTATTTATCTGACTATATTTCAATTACAATACATGATACCTGCTGTAAAAATACATTATCAGTGGTTGAAAAGCACTTCCCTGTATAATAATAATAATAATTCCTTACATTTATATAGCACTTTTCTGGACACTCAAAGCGGTTTACACATTTTTGGAGGAAATCTCATCCACCACTAGTGTGCAGCATCCACCTGGATGATGCAACGGGAGCCATATTGCGCCAGACTGCACACCACACACCAGCTGATTGGTGGAGAGGAGACAGAGTAATGAAGCCAATTCTGATATGGGGATAGTTAGGAGGTTAGTGAGCAAATTTGGCCAGGATGCCAGGGTTAAACCCCTACTCTTTTTCAAAAGACATCCTGGCATTTGTAATGACATTAACGTCTCATTCGAAAAATGGCACTCACTGAGCTGTATAGAATCCCCATGAATACCACACAGACCACCGGTTGCTCCCTGCTGGTCTCACTAACACCACTTCCAGCAGCAACCTAGCTTTCCCATGTGGTCTACCATCCAGGAACTGACAGTGCGCAGCCCTGCTTAGTTTCAGTGGGCAACCATGTGAGGGTTGCAGAGAGCTATCTGCCAGAGCAATGGCTTGCGCTATAGTGACTTCTATTATTACTAAGTAAGCAATCAGCTGGGTGCTGCGGACAGTGTGCTACTGTGCGTATGCTTTACTCATGGAAATCAATTAGAAAAAATACTAATTTCTGTATCTCCTGACTTCTGCCATGCCGCCGCTGTAGATGGTGTATTCTGGGAAATTTTTGTACCCCTTGGTTTCTACTGTGGTACTGAAGGCTCAATCCCAATTTTATTTTTGTACCCCTACCCCTTCTCCGTCCCCTTCAAAGTTTACCCCTAAGAAATGGGGCAGCACTACAGCACCTGCACACGTCATCATATGTCATCGCAGTCTCTTACTTTGTGATGTTTTATAAACAAATTTCTGAAGGAGCACGCGCAGATGTTTCAGCAATTCTTTACATCATTGATAATCATTCTATTATCCAGCATTAGACCAAACCCCTATAAATTCCAAAGTTGTCCTACCTCTTAACTCGGGCCCGCCGTCCTTCCAGCAACGCCGCCGCTCCTTCAGTCGCTGAGAAAGAGCTTCCATCTGGCCACAGCAAAGCCTGCAGCAAACCTGAGCTGCGCCCCAGATTCGGCAACCGCTGGGACAGATCAATCGAGTGTCAGCCTGCCGCTCTACACGGCGAAGCGCCAACCATTGGGCAATCATGAGCTCGTCTCCGCATCGACAGAGCTTGTCTCCGGCACGACAGTGCGAGCTCGTCTCCGACACGACATGCGTGAGCTCGTCTCCGCCACAACAGCGTGTGAACGTCTCCGCCAAGGCCCTGTCCATCCCCCTCGTATGGAGCATTTCCACTAACTTACAGCGGGAATCTGCGTTAGTACCGCCTGCAACGCCACTGCTTTCGTGGCGCGGCAAATTTAGGAATAACAAGCCTATTCTTCCCTCGTGTTGTTTGCAGATTAACCAGGTAAAACTACATGTATATGCATCAATTATATGTGCACTGTTTTAAGGTTGCAGCAATTCAATAAATTCAGTTAATCTTTATTTCTATAGCGTCAGTCGCGTACTACTTCGACATATGAAGCAAACACTACAGTTAACACCTGCATAGCGCAGGACAAGGCAGTCAAGAGCAATCGATTGCCCATTACAATGCCGTGTATAGACTATATCCCACAGCAGATAGATTTATTGTCCAAATGGATAAATATGAATAAACCTAAAGATGCTATTAACGTATTCACAGACATAACCTTTGTTCTCCAAGCAGAACAATACATACATTTCGTAAACATAAGTAAACAAAAGAAAGAAAATGATAAATAAAAGACAAATATATAAAATAAATAGATTCATTTAAAAAGTAAATATAAAATAATAATAATAACACCAAGCTGATAAGCAATTTCAGCTTAGAAATCCTCCAGTTCAGAATCATTCAGAATTACAGGTCTAGCTTACCCCATCCACTTTCATAGCGATTGGCTGTGGACTTGCAATTTCACTTGATATAAATCAAGGAACACCTTTCAAAACCTTTGGCCACTCCTTACTGCTCCCTTTGCACTACTTTTAGTCTATCATTGAAGTTTTCAATAGAAATTAATCGGAAACGTCAGTGGAAATGCACCATCAGTCGAGAGGGGTCTGGATGCAGACCTGGTGCAGTGCAATCTGAGCTGCATCCTATGCTTTTTAATGCGCTCACCTAACCCCACCCCTAACCCTACTCGTCACAGTGACGTCACTCATTCCACTGAGTGTATTGTGTCTGACATTGCATCACTGAGTGATGCAATCTCAGCTTGCATCATAAAGGCTGCATCCAGATACTATTGCATCAGTCCCCTTTTACTATTCCAACTCCTAAGCGTCATCTAATCCTCATTCCTCAATCCCTCACTATCGATCCCACTGTAGATACACACCTTATAACGCACCACTGCTAGTGCAGTGACCGCTCCCTTTGGAGATGCACACCTTATTATTATGCACCACTGCAAGCGCAGTGACCGCTCCCACGGGAGACGCACACCTTATTACCATGCACCACTGCTAGCGAAGTGACTGCTCCTACGGGAGACGCACACATTATTATGCACCACTGCAAGCGCAGTGACTGCTCCTACGGGAGACGCACACATTATTATTATGCACCACTGCAAGTGCAGTGACTGCTCCTACGGGAGACGCACACATTATTATTATGCACCACTGCAAGTGCAGTGACTGCTCCTACGGGAGACACAC
>CAIGQZ010023477.1:0-10277 GCA_903798205.1 Danio tinwini
GTGTGTGTGTGTGTGTGTGTGTGTGTGTGTGTGTGTGTGTGTGTGTGTGTGTGTGTGTGTGTGTGAGAGAGAGAGAGAGAGAGAGAGAGAGAGAGTGTGTGTTTGTGCATGTGAGGGTATGTGTGAGATGGCGTGTCTGATATGGGTGTCTGAGAAAGTATGTGTGTTAGCTCATGTAAAAGTGTGTGTAAAAAAGCGAATGTGTGTATGTGTATGAGCGTGTGTAAAAGAGTGTGTTCGTGTGTGTGTGTGTGTGAGAGAGAGAGAGAGAGAGAGAGAGAGAGAGAGAGTGTATGTGTGTGTGAGCATGTATGTGTGTGAGTTTGTGAGTTTGTGTGTGCACATGTGTATGAGATAGAGAGTGTGTGTGTGCGTGTGTGCGTATATGAAAGTGAGAGAGTGAGATTTTCTCTGTGTGTGTGTGAGAGAGAGAGAAAGTGTGTGTGCTTGTGTCTCCTTCACTGTTCTTTACACTGTAACCAGAGTGTGTTCACTACTCTACTGCAGGAGGTTTGTGTTGATGTATCCCACAAGGCTTTGCACTTGACTTGACCTTCAGTTTCCAGTGCACTGACTGAAGTGGACATAATCTGCAGCTCTATTAGCAGAACTGCATTGTAGAAATGCTTCTTAACACTTCTCTTTAAGGTCTCATTGCTGCACATATTTTGTTCTGACTACAATTGTTACAATGGTTACAATTTAAAAAACTTTTAGCAGTGTGGTACAGTAGCCATGTGTTAAAACATGCTATTAAAGTGCTAAAATATGCTAACATCATCATAACACATGTTAGCTTTGTGGTAAAACATGTTAGAAACATGCTAGTAGCTTGTTAGCAAAGCATGTTAGCTATTGTACATGTTTATTCATGCAAACAACTTGCTAAACCTTGGTAATTCATGCTAGCACAACATATTAGAAGTAAGAAACATTAAAAATATCCTAAACATGTTAAAACAGGCTATTAAAGTGCTAAAACAGGCTAACATCATCATAGCACATGTTAGCTTTGTGGTAAAACATGTTAGAAGCATGCTAGTGGCTAGTTGGTAAAGCATGTTATCTACTATAGCTGTTCATTCATCCAAACAACATGCTAAAACTTGGTAATTCGTGCTAGCACAATATGTTAGAAGTAAAAACATCAGAAACATGCTAGATGTGTTAAAACATGCTATTAAAGTGCTAAAACAGAATAACATCATCAAAAACATGTTAGCCTTGTGGTAAAACCTGTTCACAACATGCTAGTGCTAGTTGGCTAGGCATGTTAGCTACTGTATATGTTTATTCATGCAAACAACATGCCAAAACTTGGTAATTCATTCTAGCACAACGTTAGAAAAAAACATTAAAAACATCTTAATCTGTTAAAACATACTGTTAAAGTGCTAAAACTGGCTAGCATCATCATAGCTCATGTTAGCTTTGTGGTATAACACATTAGAAACATCCTAGTAGCTAGTTAGTAAAACATGTTAGCCACTGTACATGTTTAATCATGCAAACAATGTTAAAACATTGTAATTCATGCTAGCACAACATGTTAAAAACATTAGAAACATGCTAAATGTGTCATAACATGCAGTACAAAAGTGTTAAAACATGCTAGAAATGTTAGCATTATCATAACACACATAGGCTTTGTGGTAAAACATATTAGAAACATGCTAGTAGCTAGTTAGTAACCATTTTAGCTACTGTACATCTTCATTCATGCAAACAGCATGCTAAAACATAGTAATGCATGCTAACACAACATGTTAGAAATGAAAACATTAGAAACATGCTATTAAATGGCTAAACATGCTAGCATCATCATAAAACATGTTAGCTATCTGGTAAAACATGTAAGAAAGATGCTATTAGCTAGTTAGTAAATCATGTTAGCTACTGTACATGTTCATTCATGCAAACAACATGCTAAAACTTCGCAGTTCATGCTATTACAACATGTTACATAATAAGAAACATTAAAAACATCTAAACATGTTAAAACATGCTTGCATCATAATAGCACATGTTAGCTTTGTGGTAAAACATGTTAGAAACATGCTAGAAGCTAGTTAGTAAAGCATTTATCTACTATACATGTTTGTTTATGCACACAATATGCTAATACTTGGTAATTCATGCTAGCACAATATGTTACAAGTAAAAGCACCAAAAACATGCTAAATGTGTTAAAACAGGATAGATCATCAAAAACATGTTAGCCTTGTGGTAAAACAAGTTTGAAACATGCTAGTGCTAGTTGGCTAAGCATGTTAGCTACTGTGTATGTTTATTCATGCAAACAACATGCCAAAACTTGGCAATTCATGCTAGCATAACGTTAGAAGTAGGTTAAAAGTAAAAACATTAGAAACAGGCTAAATGTGTAAGCATGCCATTATAGTGCTAAAACATGCTAACATCAGCATAACACATGTTAGCTTTGTGATATAACAGGTTAGAAACATCCTAGTAGCTATTTAGTAAAGCATGTTAGCTACTGTATATGTTCATTCATGCAAACAACATGCTAAAACTTGCTAATTCATGCTAACACAACATGTTAGAAGTAAGAAACATTAAAAACATCTAAACATGTTAAAACATGCTATTAAAGTGCTAAAACATGCTAGCATCATCATAGCACATGTTAGCTTTGTGGTAAAACATGTTAAAACATGCTAGAAGTTAGTTAGTAGAGCATGTTGGCTACTGTACATGTTCATTCAAGCAAACAACATGCTAAAACATGGTAATTCATGCTAGCACAACATGTTAGAAATAAGAAACATGTTAAATGTCTTAAACATGCTATTAAACTGCTAAACATGCAAGCATCATCATAAAACTTGTTAGCTATGTGGTAAAACATGTAAGAAAGATGCTAGTCGCTCGTTAGTAAAGCATGTTAGCTACTGTACATGTTCATTCATGCAAACAACATGCTAAAACTTGGTAATTCATGCTAGCACAACATGTTAGAGGTAAAATACATTATAAACATGTCAAATGTGTTAAAACATGCTATTAAATTGCTAAAACTTGCTAGCATCATCATAAACTATTAAGCATTGTGATAAAATATATCAGAAACATGTTAGTAGCTAGTTAGTAATGCATGTTAGCTATTGTACATGTTCATTTATGTAATCAACATGCTAAAACTTGGCAATTAGTGCTAGCACAACATGTTAGAAGACACATAAAAAACCTCTCAACATGTTAAAACATGCTATTAAAGTGCTAAAACTGGCTAGCATCATCATAACACATGTAGGCTTTGTGGTAAAACATGTTAGAAACATGCTAGAAGCTAGTTAGTAAAGCATTTTATCTACTGCGCATGTTTGTTCATGCAAACAACATGCTAAAACTTGGTAGTTCATGCCAGCACAACATGTTAGAAGACACATTAGAAACATGATAAACAAGTTAAAACATGATATTAAAGTGCTAAAACAGGCTAGCATCATCATAACACATGTAGGCTTTGCGGTAAAACACGTTAGAAGCATGCTAGTAGCTAGTTAGTAAATGATTTTAGCTAGTGAACATGTTTGTTTATGCAAACAACATGCTAAAACACAGTAATTCATGCTAGCACAACATGTTAGAAGTAAAAACATTAGAAACATGCTAAATGTGTTAAAACATGCTATTAAAGTGATAAAAGATGCTAGCATCATCATAAAACATGTTAGCTTTGTGGTCAAACATGTTAATTGGTAAGCATGTTAGCTAGTGTACATGTTCATTTGTGCAAACAACATTGTTCAATCTGGTAATTCATGCTAGCACAACATGTTAGTTGTAAGAAACAATAGAAACATGCTATTAAAGTGCTAAAACATGCTAGCATCATCATAAACTATTTAGCATTGTGGTAAACATTAGAAACATGCTAGTAGTTAGTTGGAAAGCATGTTAGCTGGTGTACATGCTCATTTGTAAACTTAAACCTAGTAATTCAGGCTAGCACAACATGTTAGAAGTAAGAAACATTAGAAACATGCTAAACGTGTTAAAACACTATAACAATGCTAAAACATGCTAGCATCATCAACTCTATTTAGCATTGTGGTAAAACATATTAGAAACATGCTAGTAGCTAGATAATAATGCCTGTTAGCTATTGTACATGTTCATTTATGTAATCAACATGCTACAACTTAACAATTAGTGCTAGTACAATGTTAGAAGAGCCATTAGAAACATGCCTAACATGTTAAAACATGTTTTAATCGTGTTAGCAAATGTGTTGATTCATGCAAGAAAATGCTTGTTAGTAACGTGTTAGCTACATGGAAAATGACTCTATTTTCACTAACTCTTTGTGACTTTTCTGAGTATCTTTTGTTGTTTGATTAGTGAGGAAGGTTTCTAAAATGATCTTTGTTCACAATATCTCTTTTTTTTTCCTGTCATTTCAGAAGCTGCTCTTAAGAAGACCTGCTTAACCGAGGTGAGAGATCATATATATGTTATTTATTCCATCATAAAATGTTATACTAATAGTTAAAGGTGCTGTATGTAAGTTCTCTTCTAAAGCATGAAAATACCATAATATGTGTGCAGATATTAAAGAAACATCCCAAGTGAACATACTTGTTTAACTGAAAAACAATGCTGAAGTCAGATATTCTGCTTTGAAAATGTTTTTTCCGTGCAGGAGCGCTGTCTTTGTTTAGGTATATTTAACCTGCACAATGCCAGTTTAGCCAGTTATATTTCAGCACTCCGGGTTGCCTTGTTGGAAAACAGCGTATTTCATTCATTCATTCAGAAAGACTCTGAAAGCATGCATCTGTGCAAAATAGACAGTATCAGATGTCGAAATGAGACCGATTCAGTTCCACATGAGGTTTTTAATTAGCAAATGATATAAATATTACGAGCGTAAACATTAGGTGAGCAGGTTACATTGTAACCGCGTGTCCTAACAACACGCTTTGTGACGAGATACGCAGTGATGAGCAGTTTGGCTGTTTGCACGAGACGAAACACGACAGAAATGTAAATACAGACATTCAGAAGCACAGAATATGCACTCACTCACCAAACGGTAAGGTTTATAATCTATTCAAACTCACATTGTTAGCATTTAGCACTGAATAAAGCGCACAAGGTTTACCTGAGGTGATCACTGTCATGGGTTTCTGTTGTTCAGCTGTGAGAAATATCAATTTGAAGTGTTGGTTAGAACCAAAACTCCTTTTAATATGGAAAATATTCCCTCTGTCGCGTGTCGTTGCTTTTATTTAGAACGCAGTTTAAATCACTCGCTCCTGTACTCAATCTGGGAACCCGCACTTGCGTTTATTTTGATCTAGGAGTGCAATACCTAGTTCAACCACTGGGTGTCAAACTTACATACTGCACCTTTAATACTTAAGAAGTGTTATACATATATATACATATATGTAAATATTATATATATATATTACATGGTTATATAAGTGCTGTATGTTTTCCCAAAACGTTATTAGATAGTTGATTAGAAATTACAAAATTTGAATTAAAAGTATCACTAAAGAAAAACTAACTTGTTTTCCTTTTTAAGGAAGCTTTATTTTTGTATTCCTTTTACACATTTTTTTAAGCAAAACTCACTTCATTTAGATTTTTTTACAGTATATATCTGAACAGTCTTAAAGGTGCAGTAGGTGATCTGCCAGAATGCTAGCATTGGCATAGTAGTTTAGAAATTATACAATCCTGCCCTGCCGTCCAAAGCCGCGCCTCCTTAAATCACGAACACGCAAATGCGCACTGATTAAAAATCACACTAGATCAGTGGTTGTCAAACTTTTTTAACCAAGTACCACCTCAGACAAAAATTGTCTCTCTAAGTACCACCATAATGACCAGTATTGAAATACAGTAGCGTAGTAGGCCTAGCTAAGCAGCTGCAGCACTGCACAGTTCAAAAAACCAGGCAGATTAATTCCTATTCTTAAGAATATGTATTATTGTCAGCCACTTTAAACATTATAAATAGTTTGAACATTAACTGTGCTTGCAGACAAAAACTAAACAAAAAAAACTTCATCATTTAAATTAGAATGTGCTTTTAAAAGTTAATTAAAAATGGCTGTTCTTAAAATGTCAAAAGAAAACTGCTTGTAAAGTATTAATGTATAGCGTATTCATCAAAACCTGGAAATGTTGCTTGGACCTGATAAATATAAGCTATATATATATATATATAATTTTAATATTTTATACATCTTAAAAGTTTGGCAAGTTGCAGTTTTGAAGTTGCTTGTACAGATGACATATTTGTTTATCTTTGAAATCTAAAGTTGTATTTTAAGTATATGATTTGGAATGACTTAAATTAGAAATGAGATCTGCTGCAGGTCATATACAGTAGGCCAGTGTGTGTCAGAAAAGCGAGTGATTAAATGCATACAGTGCTTTACCAATTCATATCTGCGGTATTTCTGCGATCTGCTGCGAATGAGATCACATAAGTGAACCGTGAAGTTCACGTTAACCGCGCACCGGCCACTGTTTTCAAGCAGACTCGGGTACAGTTTGCAGTCCCTCCATCTGTGCACATGAAGAATAACTTTAATTATATGCTACCTCTAAGCTTCTAGTCTACGTTCTGTGTCTTGCGCCATTTGAATTAAATCTGAGGTAAACTAAACCGAAAGCCGCGTACGCTGCTTTACAAAAAAATAACTTTATATATCGAAATCACGCAATATTTTACACAACTACGAGCACACATTTAACACATCTGTAATAAATATTTTACCAGTGATGCAGCATGGGGAAAATCCTGAGTTTGCAGTAAGTGAAACGGCAACACAACAGCAGCGGTCTGCAGAAGGGCTTCTCTAGCGCGTGTGTATCTGCTCTGTAAGCACCGCACGCATGTTCCTCTGGCTCTGCGCCAAGCGGACTGATTTTTAACATCTGATGACACGATGCACTAAAGTAAACATTAAAAGCACACTAGCATAATCGTACACTTCAGGGAACAGCCAATGCTGTCTGATCACATGAGTCTCTGTGTTATTGTACTCGTCTAAGGGTTAAAAGTGAGTTCATTTTATTCTTTTATTATTCAGCGATTCTTCCGCGTACCACTGGAAGGAAGGCCGTATACCACAGTTTGAGAACCGCTGCACTAGATCATGTCATTCCCCAGTTAGAGACGAGCACTTGATCAAGCGTAGTTGTTGAAGGGCCAGCAGGTGCAGGAATTATATTTCGCCAAATCTGTGTCACAGGCTGTCACTGTTGAAACATGAACAAATGTGTGCATATAAATCAAACTTCACCTCAGTAAAGCTGGTTAGGCAGAAGAGCACCTTTACTGATGTCTTGTTATTAAACTAAATAAAAATTAGAGCGGTAAGAAACCAAGCAGTGCTAAAAACAGAAATATCCTGTCGTCTTTTTACACGTATGTTTACGTTATCAAGACAATAAGGGACTTTTCATTTTCAATTGTGCTCACTGATCCTTGTACATCGCTTGTTTTCAGCTCCTTTTTCACTCGAACAGCTAAACGAATGCTCAGGTCTATTTAAGCGACTATATTATGGATGCTCTAAAAGGTTCTCCATGAACTTGAAGTAACTCCGATATTTAATCAGGGTTCAGAAAAGTTTTGGTTCTGCATTTTTGGCAGACGCTCTTTCAGAAACTATCTGTCTTTTCATGCATGCATACAAGGCCAGGCTGGTTTTTCAGAAAGAAGTTCAGGTTGATGCAGAGTTTGCCTGATGACGTCTCTCTGTCAGCGGTAGTCTGCTTAAAGAGGCTGTGCAGAAATTCACATTTAAATTGACAGACAGTCTGAGTTACCTGTCATAGTTGAGTTATTTGTCGGTCCGACAATATTTAATTGGACGAACATTTTTTCGATTTTTGCATTATCCAGAATATAAAAATACATATAAACACATTCAGATCATTTACTTTAATCAGTACTATTGGAATGTGAAGAGACTTTCAACCAGCACAACAGAAAATGTTTCTGAAGACAATCACCTACTGCACCTTTAAGTCATTTTGCATTTCAAATAAGTATCTTTATTTAAGAATGGTTTGCAATGTAGCTTAACCAGTCAAACTCTGCAGCAACCAGGTCCGGTGACGTCATCGACTTCCCCTTTAATTTTTAAAGGCCGCGGGTTGCGCAACATCCTGGAAGTGGCTCCGTTTGAGAGTGTAGAAGCTATATTTTATGCAATTTTCATTGACTAATTTCTAAAAAGGATTTTAGAAAAAAAAAATTAAAAAGCGCCCAATGTTAAAGTGGTTCATCATAAAACAGAAAACATCAAAATATTATTTATTACTTTCAGCAGTTTCTTATGTAAATTCAAAGGGTTTTCTATTCAATTACACTGGAATTTTTCATTTATAGCAATGCATTTGGATATGGAAGGCTTTCAAAATTTTGTAGGCGGAAAATACATAAAAAAAATGGTATAGCACCTCTCATCAGTTGGAATACAATAACTTTTGCATAGATTATGGTAGAGACATTTTTCTTTTTTCCTCTGATTACACACATGTGCAGGAACCACCAAAATTATTTACAGCAACAAAGACCACACAGAACCTAAAAGGTACACTTTCAAATTTGAGTTTATAAAAAAAAATACAAAAAGCACCTCTTTTTTTAGGTGTTTATTATAACACAGACAACATATACAGTTATTTTAAATACTTTCAATAGTGTTTTATGAAAATTCAAAGGGTTTTCTTTAAAATGATACCAAATTTTTTGCATTTACACCTCTGCATATGGATTTGGGAAGCTTTTAAATTTGGGTAGGCAAAATCCAGGCGGAAATCCCAAAATAGCACTAGACTTGAAAAGGTTAAGAGATGAAATCTGCATTCAATTTCTTTACGGTCTTTGTAAAACATGTAATATATATATACAGTATATGTATACATGCTTATCTGTGTTTGTTGTTCTGGTCAGATGCCGTCGTCCTCTTGTCACTCCAGCTCTGGGCCTGAGAAGAAGATCGGTCACCGGCGGGTCGATGCATCCGGCGAGACCACATACAAAAAGGTGCGTGAATGAACCATCCATAATCAAAGCAAATCATATATAAAACACATTATTTTTATGTGTCTCTTTAAATGCAAATGAGCTGCAAATCCAGCCCCCTTTTTGGAAGAGGGTGGTGCCTTTACAGCTTTTGCCTTGGGTACTGTGAAGCTGAATACTAGTATCTTGAAAAATATCTAGTCAAATAGTATGTGCTGTCATCATGGCAAAGAGAAAAGAAATCAGTTATTAGAAATGAGTTATTAACTAATATGATTAGAAATGTGGTGACGCGGTGGCGCAGTAGGTAGTGCTGTCATCTCACAGCAGGAAGGTCGCTGGTTTGAGTTGTTCAGTGTTATTGTTATCCAGTGATTTCAATGAGTTTGTGTGTCTCTTCAGACAACCTCGTCCGCCCTGAAAGGAGCCATTCAGCTGGGCATCGGCTACACCGTGGGCAACCTGAGCTCCAAACCTGAACGGGACGTCCTCATGCAGGACTTCTATGTGGTGGAGAGCATTTTCTTCCCTAGGTCTGCTTGAGACAAACACATCCACTCATTATGCATTAGTGATTAGTGATAATTCATTAGTAAAATTAATACACTAAGTGACAAAAGTGTTGTCGTGTATCCCAGTTTTAGGGGCAACAAATAATAACTTGACTTTTAGTTTATCATTTGGAAAAGTGTCAGAAGGTTGGTTTTTCTGATTAATCATCTGTTGAGCTGCATCCCAATCATCACAAATACTGCAGTAAACCTACTGGAACACGCGTGGAGCCAAGATTCTCATAGAAATCAGTCAAGTTTGGTGAAGGAAAAATCATGGTTTGGGGTTCCATTCAGTATGGGGGCGTGCAAGAGATCTGCAGAGTGGACGGCAACATCAACAGCCTGAGGTATCAAGACATTTGTGCTGCCCATTACATTACAAACCACAGGAGAGGGCAAACTCTTCAGCAGGATAGCGCTCCTTCTCATACTTCAGCCTCCACATCAAAGCTCCTGAAAGCAAGGAGCTTTGATGTGGAGGATTGGCCAGGATTGGCCAGCCCAGTCACCAGACATGAACATTATTGAGCATGACTGGGGTAAGATGAAGGAGGAGGCATTGAAGATGAATCCAAAGAGTCTTGATGAACTCTGGGAGTCCTGCAAGAACACTTTCTTTGCCATTCCAGATGACTTTATTAATCAGTGATTTGAGTCATTCAGAGATGTATGGATGCAGTCCTCCAAGCTCATGATGGAGT
>CAIGQZ010023489.1:0-12974 GCA_903798205.1 Danio tinwini
GGAGAATGCCCTCCCTTTCCTGCCACACTCTGCAGCAACTTGTGTTTAATAATAATAATAATAATAATACATTTTATTTAAAGCGCCTTTCAAGAAGCCCAAGGTCACTGTACAACATCATATACACAATTCAATAATTAAAAATAAACCAATAGTATAAAAATAGAGAAGATGATAAAAACAAAGACATAATACAGAGTGTAGTATGCAGTTATAGAGAGCAAGTTATTTTGAACAGATGAGTTTTAAGTCTGGATTTAAACAGAGGGAGAGAGTCAATGTTGTGGATGTCAGGAGGAAGAGAATTCCAGAGTTTGGGAGCAGAGCGACTGAAAGCTCTGCTCCCCATTGTGCTGAGACTGGCAGAGGGAACAGAGAGGTGAATGGAGGAGGAGGATCTAAGAGAGCGGGAATGAGTGGTGATATGGAGAAGATCAGACAAGTAAGAAGGTGAGAGGTTATAGATGGCCTTGAATGTATGCAGGAGGATTTTATATTCTACTCTGGGTTTGATTGGAAGCCAGTGCAGATCTTGTAAAATGGGGGTGATATGGTGAAAAGGAGTTTTGGTGATGATGCGGGCAGCTGAGTTCTGGACCAGTTGAAGCTTATGGAGGGATTTCTGTGGAAGACCGTAAAGGAGAGAATTGCAGTAATCAATGCGTGAAGTGACAAGGCTGTGTACGAGAATAGAGGTGGAGTGAGCGGTGAGAGACGAGCGGAGATGATTTATATTACGAAGATGAAAATATGCAGACTTGGTAATATTATTAATATGAGACTGGAAAGAGAGTGAGCTGTCAAGGATGACACCCAAACTCTTAACCTGAGGAGAGGGGGAGACTGAAGTGCCATCTATAGTAAGTGAGATGGAGTCAGATTTAGAAAGTGTAGATTTGGTGCCAACAAGAAGAATTTCAGTTTTATCACTGTTAAGTTTTAGGAAATTTGAAGTGAACCAGCATTTTTATTTCAGAAAGGCAGTTATTGAGAGTGGAAAGGGGAAGTCTGGAGTTGGGCTTGCTAGAGAGGTAGAGGTGGGTGTCATCCATATAGCAGTGGAAGTGTATATTGAATTTACGAAAAATGTTGCCAAGTGGAAGGAGATAGATTAAGAAGAGAAGGGGCCCCAGGACAGAGCCCTGGGGAACACCTGTGGTAACTGGGGAGGACTGTGACCTGAAGATTTTGAGTTGAATGAACTGAGTGTGGCCAGAAAGATATGAGTAAAACCAGTCAAGGGGGGTGTGAGTGATACCGATGGAAGATAATCTGTTGAGAAGGATGGAGTGAGATATTGTATCGAAGGCTGCACTCAGATCCAGTAGGATGAGAATAGTGATGGATCCAGAATCAGCTGCCATAAGGAGATCATTAGTGATTTTGATGAGTGCAGTTTCTGTGCTGTGACGGGACCTGAAACCAGACTGAAATTGCTCATAAAGGTTATTATGAATAAGATGGAAGTGGAGTTGGGTAGCAACAATTTTTTCTAGAATTTTTGAAATGAAGGGTAGGTTAGAAATGGGGCGATAGTTATTGAAATTATTGGGATCCAGACCAGGTTTTTTAAGAATAGGAGTGACAGCTGCAGTTTTGAAATGAGAAGGGACAATTCCAGTGGTAAGTGAGGAGTAAATAATGGACGATATGAGGGGGAGCAGAGATGAAAGGCAGGATTTGACCAAAACTGTGGGAATGGAATCAAGCTGACATGTGGAGGATTTGGATTTCAAAATAAGGTCTGCAATCACTGTGGTATTAGGTAGTTGACAGCTGGAAAAAGAGAGACATGGTAAAGGTAAATCAGAGTGAGAGAAAGGGGAAGAAACAGAGTTAAGGTGTTGGTGAATATTATGAAATTTTCCATTAAAAAACAGCAGTAAAGAATTACAAGTATCAGTGGAGTACATGTGGGGGGTGGGGGGGGTAGGGAATCTGGGGGTTGAAGAGTTTTATTAAGTAATGAGAAGAGAGTTTTGGAGTTATGTTGGTTAGAGCTAATTATGCTAGAGAAAAATGTGGATTTGGTTTGAATGGTAGAGTCTTTATAAAGCAATACAGGAGATTTGTACATTTCTCTGTGGATGGTAAGACCAGTTCTATGATAGAGACGCTCAAGTTGACGACCTTTAGCTTTCAATGAGCGTAATTCAGGGGTGAACCAGGGAGCAGTATGTGAAAAAGTGACAGACCGGGATTTCACTGGAGCAAGAAGATTGAGGATGTTGGATAAGTCATTGTTATACAGAGCAAGCAGATCATCTGGGGTGGATAAATTGTCTGGAATTAAAATGTTATCAGTACAAGAAACAAGGGTGTCAATATTAATGTCCTTAATGTTTCTAAATGAAATAAGACGAGGTGACTTTGTTATGGAGACACAGAGTGTGGCATTGAATGAGAGAAGAAAGTGATCTGTCATGAGTAGTTCATCAGCTGTACAGAAAGAGGGAATGAGTCCAGAGCAACATATTAAATCCATAGTATGACCTTTTGTATGAGTGAGGAAATCTGTGTATTGTTTGAGTCCAAAGCTATCTAAACAAGAAGAAAACTCTCTAGTGAGAGAGTGATTAATATTGTCCATACGTATGTTTAAGTCTCCTAAAAGTATTACATTGAATGACAGGGTAAAAACATGTGTGAGTAAAGCAGCAAAGTCATTGATGAAGTCCTTGTGGGACTTAGGAGGACGATACACAGTGGCAATGATGGTGGGAATTGGTCCAGGCAGTTTACACACTAACGATTCAAACGAGGAAAACACGGGAACCGATACCTGCATTACTTTCCACTTCTCGCGATAAACTATCGCGAGACCACCTCCGTGAGAACCGCGAGGTTGACAGATGTAAACAAAACCAGGTGGAGTGGAATCGTTAAGTTGTGAAAAGTCATAAGGCTGCTGCCAAGTTTCAGTTAAACACAGAAAGTCCAACTTACGGTCGCCGAGGAGATCCTGGATGAGATGACCCTTGTTCGTAAGTGAGCGGATGTTAAGTAGACCGAGTTTGACGGACGAGGTATCGTGTAAAGCATTAGGAAGAGTATTAGCTGACCTGGCTAGGCTGGCTAATACGCTGTGATCAACGGACCGCTGGCTGGTGCTTTTTGGGGTGCGTCGAACATTGGACCAAAATGAACCAATTACTTTGGAGTTGGCGAGATCCACGGTGGATGTACCTCTGGCGGGCAATAGAGCGATGTCCGGGTGGAGAAGGAGCGCCGCCGGCGGAGTCCCAGACAGGTGACTACGAAGTCAAAGAAGCTCAGCAGCTGTGTAGTGTAGCAAACCTGCCACAGGTTGATGGACGAGTGCCAGGAGAGTCCAAACAAACAGAAAACAGAGATGAGGATCGCTAGCCCACATCGCGAGCCACGGAGTTGGAAGCAGTCGTGATGGAAGCAGACCAGGTCAGGCAGGTAGGATGATGAAGACCGCATACAAATCCAAGCGTACACGTAGCCGCAGAGTGACAATGAATATCCAGAAGGTTGGTGAGGCAATCGAGCCGTAAAACATTAAAAACCAAAGCGCCATAGCTCTTTAAAACCACATTAAAAGGTAACTCGGTGAGTAGCAGAAGCAAAGCGTGCCAGAGTCCACTCACATCCAGGGCATAAGACGGATGTGAGTTCTGTATGACTGTCTGACCCAAGAGTGAGTAGCACCATCACCTCACAGCCTTTGAGCCTCGGCTGGGTCAGTGTGTGTTTCTGTGTGGAGTTTGCATGTTCCCCCATGTTGGCATGGGTTTCCTCCGGGTGCTCCTGTTTCCCCCACAGTCCAACTGCGCTACAGGGAGATTGATCAACTGAATTGGCCGTAGTGTATGAGTGTGTGTGTGAATGAGTGTGTATGGGTGTTTTCCAGTGTTGGTTTGCAGCTGGAAGGGCATCCACTGCATAAAACATATACTGTATAAGTTGGCGGTTCATTCCGCTGTGGCGACACCAGATTAACAAAGGGACTAAGCTGAAAATAAAATTAATAGATGGATAGATAGATTTTTCTTTTGTGCATAAACTGTCAGATTAACACATTTATATTGTTGTTTGTTTTGTCCTCTACACAGGCTACAGGGCTGTAAACTCACTGTTCAGTGCTGTGAGAGTTTGTCTTCAGCTCTACAATCCTCAAACTGTGTCCTGAGAGAGCTGGACCTGAGTAACAATGACCTACAGGATTCAGGAGTGAAGCTTCTCTCTGATAGACTGAAGAGTCCAAACTGGAAACTGGAGACACTGAGGTCTGGGTTTAAGCACCTGATTGATTGATTGATTGATTGATTGATTGATTGATTGATTATAATTATTATTTACATAAAACGAATTACAAAAAATTACATTGTACGTTTGATTTGTACTTTTTTTGTTTAGATTGGTCATGTGTAATCTCACTGTTCAGTCCTGTGAGAGTTTGTCTTCAGCTCTACAATCCTCAAACTGTGTCCTGAGAGAGCTGGACCTGAGTAACAATGACCTGCAGGATTCAGGAGTGAAGCTTCTCTCTGATGGACTGAAGAGTCCAGACTGTCAGCTGGAGACACTGAGGTCTGATTTCAAACACCTGATTGATTGATTGATTGATTGATTGATTGATTGATTGATTATAATTATTATTTACATCAGGTAAATTGCTAAAGCTCACACTGTTAATGTAATCTGTGTTCTTTCTCAGATTGGTCATGTGTAATCTCACTGTTCAGTGCTGTGAGAGTTTGTGTTCAGCTCTACAATCCTCAAACTGTGTCCTGAGAGAGCTGGACCTGAGTAACAATGACCTGCAGGATTCAGGAGTGGAGCTTCTCTCTGATGGACTGAAGAGTTCAGTCTGTAAACTGGAGACACTGAGGTAAATTACATTAGAAATTCTATCAAATAAATGCTCCCACAAATTAATTTTACAGTGTGAAATGCCACAAACTATGATGAGGTGAAAAACATGCAGTAATGTATTTTACTTTAATGATTATTCAGTGTGTATATTTCATATTTCATAAGTGTGGAGTCAAATATGAGAAAAGCCTTTTGTTTAAAGGGCTCCTGTTTTGACCAGATATAATATTGCTCTTAAATGTCTGTGAATTTTCTGCTTTCTACATCATTGATTCATGTTCTTTGGGATTTTTGGAGCTTGTCTAAAAAGAGCTGGTTGGTGCATTCACTTCAAATGAAACCACAATGAACTGAAACATCATTATTTCTAACTAAATGTTCTTGTTGAGTTCATTTTTGCAGTTTGAAACAGCTCCCCCAAAGGTTTCCCCCTGGTGTCTGTCCACAGCAAATATAACACGATGTAAATATGTGGCGGTGCTTGTCATGGAGGAGGCTGTTTGCCAGTGTTTGAAACTGTTTGTTGTGGCCCTTTAATCTGGAAATGAAAGCATGGTAGCGGCAAACACACTTTATTCCTTTTCACATTTATTCAGTCTTCTTGTTTACTTTATAAATAATTGACCAACAAAAAATGCATCAAAGTTAAGAGACAAATGATTTCTAATGATTTCTGTTCCCAAATCAAGAAGCAAGAATGTATGAAGCCGTCATAATTGTGACCATTTCATACTTGTACATTCATTCCCCTTTTTTTAGTGTACTGCCGTGCTGTATTTACTTTTACTGCATCATCACTCAGCCCTTTCCAACTTCCTTTCACCCTCGAATAAAGAATGATGTATAACTTGTTTGAAGTATTTCCCCCTGCTTTATCAGGGGACGCCACAGTGGAATGAACCACCAAAAAACTCTGGCACATGTTTTATGCAGCAGATGGCCTTTCAGCCACAACTCAGCACTGATATTACAACCCTCAGTGCTGGGAAACCCCCACACACTCAGAGTAAAATAGTTTGCCAGTGAGGTAAGCAAAATAATCTTATTTCAAAACAAAACCAAGGTTATTTTGCTCACCCCATTGGCGGATTATTTTAGTGTTAGTTTGTTAGTATTATTAGTGTTTTCCTCTTGTGTATTTCTGTAGTTCAGTCCTCACTCCTCCTCAGCATAGTGGTTTTGGCTCTGGTTCTCCATCACCACACCCTGGGTTTGAACTAGAGATGCACCAATACCATTTTTTAACTAAAATTCGATACCAAGATTCTGAGTATGGCTACAGCATTCAGTATGACATTGATCTGTTGTGCTCCATCTTATGTTTCCTGTTTAATATTAAGATTTGTCTTTGAAATCTGTAATAGTCTACCACTATTGACCTAAATCAAAACACAAACTAGTCTTTTTTTCATATCTGTCGATAATGATCATGATAAATGTCAGATCTTTATATCTATTAATTTTATAGGATTTTCAGCATGCCAATCCCTTTGTGCAGCTGATTTAACACATTTTGTGAAATGTTTTAGCTGTCTGACAATATAAATAATCAACAAAAGAACAATCTTAATTCAGCATTTACTGTTTCAACAACCAAAGACATTACCTACAAGTTATTGGATATTATTGTTCAACATCAGAAACATAAATAAAAGAGGTTTGGAACAAGTAAAGGTGAGTTAATGGAGACAGAATGTTCAGTTTTGGATGAACTCTCCTTTTAATGGTGAGTATGGTGAATTTAGGGTGAAATATCCTTTATTATGTAGGCTATTTTATTTAGAGATGCTAATGATTACTTGATGATGGATTGATTGTCAATAACCCTTTAATCGATAGACCTTATTGATGACTGATTAAGCATGGACATTTAATGGTTTAGTTACGCTTTACACTGTGAGACGCGTCCACGCATTAAGTGTGTGCAGTTTACCTTATTATGGACTCACTCTCTGGCATTGCATATTGCATTGCATATCTTTCACCAAAAATATCTTAATATTAAAAAGAAAACATAAGCTTGACAACAAAAGATCCTACCAATGTCGTAACAAATGCCCTTAAATAATGCAGCCTGTAGTGTACAGCAAGCATCAAGTGTTCACTGAGATGTGTTGGAGATTGTGTTGTCTGTCATATCTTTCGTCTGTCTCTTTTTCTCGTAAGGCACGGCTTTAGAAAATGATGACATGAAACTCTGCTGGGTAGTTGCGCTGGTTTACCAACACTTGTTTGGGTCTGTAATGTTATCAGCATCTTCATAAGGGTGGTGTTGTTTTAAATGATGAAACAGGTTTGTGGTGTTGCCTGATTTTAATGACACGAGTTGTCTGCAGTTTGCTCTGTCACGTTGCTCTGTTTTGTGTCTGATTGCAAAAAACGAAGTAGCTCCAGACTACTAAAGTTAAGTGATGTTTCTTGTCCTCCAAGCGCAACTAACACTATGGCTGTACACTTGTACTGTGTGCGGCATCCGGAAGGGCAGGCTGCAAAATACCTGCGCAGCGTTACGCATAGTGCGTAAATATGATCGAGCAATTATCAAACTGTCATTATCGTTTTATCGGAAAAATATATATCGTGATAATTATCGATATCGAATTATCACCCAGCCCTAGTTTCAGAGTAGCCTATATTAGGCTAAATCATTTTCTGTTAATGACAATCCATATTGCGCCGTCAGTTTCACTTTTATTAATTTAATCATCTACTTTGACCACAGTGAGCCAGGCTTTACAAACTATTCGCAGCACTGAAAGTATTTCCCTCGGAAGAATAAACCTGGAGAGAAACCAGGGTCTGTTGGGTACGACCATTATTCTTTTGGCCAAGCTTCCTGTGCAGAGCTGCAGTCTAGGTAGGCAGTAGGTCACCGGCGGGTGTTCAGGCTGGCCCTTCAGGATCAATGCAAGGACTTGTTTGTCACTGGGGTCTTTCAGGAATCAGTATCATGCACTCCACTCCTCCATGACCACCACAGCATCAGCTCAGGATACGACCTGGTCCAGGATCATAGATGCCATAGATACCCTGGTTCTTGCAGCACATTTAAAAAAAGATGTAACAGTAAAGCATTTACCACCGTGTAATTTTGCCGTTCCTTTTCACAACACTCTAAAGACGTTTGTGACTGAAGACCCCAAGTGTCTGGAATCCATCGGGGCCATCAGATCACCCCGCTCATGCTATATAAGCCTGGGATGTTCAACCATTCACTGTCTGATCTACTTGTGAGATTCCGGACTCATTTCTCTCCAAACTCAGAATTCCTTACCAGTTGTTGTTGTATCCTGTTTGCCTCTTTACCAGTCTGCCTGTTATCCTGCCTGCGATCTTGTCCTTTAGTTCCTGAACTGTGTTTGCAACCATCACCATCACCTTGTTTCAGTTACCACCTGAAGTTAAGTTCTGTTTGTTTGGTTTTCTTCTGTTACGTTAGTATTGATTTATGTTTCTGTTCTAAACAAACTCATTTAATTTGTTTGCTTAAGTTATCTTTAAAAATCCATTTATTTCTGTTAGTCCACCTTTGTTTGTCCTCTGATCTCTTACACCAAGTGATGAAGTGTATCAAGAATAATTTTGCCCCATTCTTCCTGCAAACAAGACTTAAGGTGGGCAACAAAATGGAGTCTTCGTTGTCGCATTTGGTGCTTCAAAATGCACCACACATTCTCTATTGGAGACAGATCGGGACTGCGGGCAGGCCAGTCAAGTACCTGTATCCTCTTTGTAGTGTATTCAGAATGTGGTTTTGTATTGTCTTGTTGAAATATGTATGGGCGTCCCTGGAAAAGATGTCTTCTTGAAGGCAGCATAATGTGCTCTAAAATATCTATGTACTTAACGTACTGTAACTCTACGACACAACCCCAGACCATGACAGACCCCGGCTTTGGGACTTGTTGCTGGTAACAGTCTGGATGATCCTCTCCTTCTTTGGTTTGGAGCACACGCCATCTATTTCTCCCAAAATTACCTGAAACACTGCTTTATCTGAGCACAGAACATGTCTCCACTGTGTGATGGTCCATCCCAGATGCCTCCGAGCCCGGAGAAGTCAACAACACTTCTGGACACTGTTAACATAGGGCTTCCTTTTGGCACAGGACAGTTTTCTCTGGTGTTTGTGAATGTAACTCTGTATTGTGGTACTTGACAAAGGTTTGCCGCAGTAGTGCTGAGCCCATGTGGTGATCTGGCTTATAGATAAATGAGGATTCTTGATGCAGCGCCCCCTGAGGGCTTGGAGGTCACGGTTGTTCAGCTTAGGCTTGACCTCTTGTCCTTTACGCACTGAAACTCCTCCAGACTCCTTCAATCTTTAATGATGTTCTGCACTGTTAAGGGTGAAATATCCACATGTCTTCCTCTCTTTCTCTGAGGAACATTGTGTTTACATCTATTAAACATGTATTTGTTGTCAAACTGGCGATCCTCAGCCCATCTTTGCTCCTAAAGGACTAGACCTTACTTGGATGCTACTTTTGTACTGATACTGTTGACATTACCTGTTTCACATCACATCATTATTTCACCAGTTTACCTGACAACTAGCCCTAAATTACTCCTGTCTCAAATTTTGTAGAATGTGTTGCAGGTCTGAATGACAGGAGAGGATGTAGATTTACAAATGAAATCAATTTGATCAGACAAATCATGAAATATTTTGTGTTCATATTGTCTTCAGTGAAATACAAATCTAGGTAAATTTGGAAATCACTACTTTCTTTCTTTATTTGCATTTTCCATACTGTCCCAAGTCTTTCTTATTTGGGGTTGTACATCATAACCTGTCTTGGTTTTGTCATGACAATTTGACATTACCAAGACAACATATCTTGTCATAACTCTGTCATAAACATGATTGTCAAGTGGACATTATAATTGTCATGAAATTTATTACAGCGTCATTAAATAGTAATTAAATGTCATTAAAATTCATGATGGTATTATGCTATTTTAATGTGAGATTTTAATCACAAATTCAGTTTGTTCCACTGAAAAAAAGTGTTCAAATATATTTATAATAGAATTCTAATGGCCTCATGACAATCATTGATTATGACAGATTTATGCAGTTATGTTGGCTTGGTCATATCAAGTTATCATAACAGACATCTCAAACAATGTAAAGTCTGCATTTATAATGGAATAACTGATGTAATGACACTTAATGACAGTCGTATGAACACCTCCTTCAAGTAATCTGTTACCACTTTCCCTTTTGAGACTGAAACTAGAGAAAATATCAGCTTCTGCACAGGAGACTGTGTGTTAGTGACGTCTGTCTGTCAGACTAATGTGTGTGTGTGTGTGTGTGTGTGTGTGTGTGTTTGTAGGTTGTCTGGCTGTATGGTGACAGAGGAAGGCTGTGGTTTTCTGTCTTCAGCTCTGAGTTCAAACCCCTCACACCTGAGAGAGCTGGATCTGAGCTACAATCATCCAGGAGATTCAGGAGTCAAGCTGCTCTCTGAAAAACTGGAGGATCCACACTACACACTGGACAAACTCAAGTATGTGGAGGAGCAGACACATGTTTGTGTTTTGATGATTTCTCCTTAGAGGTGGATAGTGGGTCAGTGTGTGTTTCTGTGTGGAGTTTGCATGTTCTCTCCCCGTGTTGGTGTGGGTTTCCTCCGGGTGCTCCGGTTTCTCCTACAGTCCAAACACATGTGGTACAGGTGAATTGAGTAAACTAAATTGTTCATAGTGTATGAGTGTGAATGAGAGTGTATGGATGTTTCCCAGTGATGGGTTGCAGCTGGAAGGGCATCTGCTGTGTAAAAACTATAGGTGGGCATAGATTAATGTTTAATCTAGATTAATCTCACTGTAATGTTGGAATTAATCTAGATTAAAATGGAGAATATGTGAGCTGCCCAAATAATGACTAAAGCAAGTCTTTGAGAATGGGTTTCTCCAGCCAGGTGGTGCATTAGACCAGGGGCTCATCTCCTGTTTCCAAAATGCATCACAAACTGCTTGAGGAACTGTTCTACTGTGATAATTGGTGATGAAAATAAATGATGTACTTGTGTTTACTCACTGTTTATTCAGGTAAACATCAATGTTGAGCTATCGGCCTACATAAACTCTAAACAGCCATTTCTGATGACCTTAATCAGACTAAAGTCATCACTGAACTAAACAGAAATGGAATTAAGAGGTGGAGTATTCAGATATTAGTGGCATTATTGAAGTAAACACTAGGGATGCACCGATACCATCTTTTTGGAACCGATCCGATCTCGATACCAAAATTCTGAGTATCGATCAATACCGATCTGATCCCGATACTGTACAGAGGCGGGGTTTGCTTTGAGGTGACAGCAGTGTTTGTGTTGTCAAGACGACTATAGCGAGCTTTTAATGATGGAGGAGAGACTAGTGGTTGAGGATCTGTCCAATGCATTATTGAGACTTTTCTAATCAAACATTTCAGGTAGACCTACTTTGTGTGTGAAGAGCAGGTAATAACTGTCTCCACTCCAGTATTGTGAATGCGATCTGATCTAACAGACACAGCAGCGCAAACATGATGTAGAAACAGCAATGAAATGAACTCCTGCTGCAGGCCAAAATAAACCAGTTTAATGCAAAATTAAATGCATTTCTCCACTAATTATTTAAACTAACAGGAACAAATAGTCTGAGAAAGTTATTCCTGTTGTCATAAATGTGACAAGCAGATTTAATTGTAAATGAATGGAGAATGATTGACAGGCGCAGCGGCGGGAAGAGCTGAAGTGAACATGAATTAAAACACTTGAATATTAGATTAGATTCAACTTTATTGTCATCACACATGTACAAGTACAAGGAAACGACATGCAGTTTAGGTCTAACCAGGAGTGCAGGATACAGGTATAAGTTATAAGTGGGTGTGTGCATAATTACAAATGGGCAGTGGGTATGTACAGTTCAATTTGAATCAGTGAATCTGTGCAATTTTTTAATGTGCAAATGTTAAGTAGTGCAGTGATTATGAGGAGTCTGAGTTGGAGGGTGGGAGGGTGGGGGGGGCAAAAAGTCAGTGGGGGCAGAGTTCAAAAGGGAGACAGCTCTGGGCAAGAAGCTGTTCTTTAGTCTGCTGGTTATTGTCCGGGGGAGCCTGAAGCGCCTGCCAGAAGGCAGGAGAGAAAACAGTCTGTGAGCAGGGTGAGAGGAATCTTTAAGAATACTGCGTGCTCGGCGCAGACAGTGTTTCCTCTGGATGTCCTCTATGGCTGGCAGTGTGGTCCCTGTGATGCGTTGGGCAGTTTTCACCACCCGCTGCAGTGCCTTACGGACTGCTGAACGAATCACTGGCACTACACTTCAAGAACTGTACTCTTCCAAAGTGAGTAAAAGGGCTCGTAAAATCACTCTGGACGCCTCACACCCAGCACACTACCTGTTCCAACTGTTACCGTCTGGTCGGCGCTACAGAGCACCAAGCACAAAAACAGATAGACACAGGAAAAGTTTCTTTCCTCAGGCCATCTACCTCATGAACAGTTCAATATTCCCCTACTGTGCAATAAATGTGCAATACTTTCTCATACGCACTTGTACACAGCACCTTATAACCTGTATATTTACAGCATATCTGTACATACAACTCAACATCCAGATCTTTTTGACTAACTGCATCTCTGTTTAGGGTTAATGTTTAATGTTCTTCATATTTATTTTGTGTCGTCACTTTATGTACACTGGAAGCTTCTGTTGACAGAACAAACTCCTTGTGTGTGTGTGAAGCACACTTGGCAATAAAACTGATTCTGATTCAGATTATCTGATCATCTCCACACTTCTGTTATTCTGAACACAACCCTCTCCCAGCCCACAGCTGAACTGTGTTCACCACTACACCACTACAGACACCAGGACATCAGTAGCAGAGCACAGAGAGCAGCAGTGCTGATAACACACACCCTACACATGCTGTCTGTCTGTCTGTCTGTGTCTGTCTGTGTGTCTGTCTGTGTGTGTGTCTGTCTGTGTGTGTGTGTGTGTGTGTGTGTGTGTGTGTGTGTCTGTGTCTGTCTGTGTGTCTGTGTCTGTCTGTCTGTCTGTCTGTGTGTGTGTGTGTCTGTCTGTGTGTGTGTGTGTGTGTGTGTGTGTGTGTGTGTGTGTGTGTTTGTCTG
>CAIGQZ010023489.1:13584-52273 GCA_903798205.1 Danio tinwini
ACACAGACACACACACTCACACACATTCACTCACTTGCGCACACACACACATACGCACTCAACTCACGCACGCACACACACACACACACACTTCCTCACTTACACACTCACGCTCTCACACACACACACACACGCACTCACTTGCGCACACTCACACACACACACACACACACACACACTCACTCACACACACACTCGCGCACACACACACTCGCTCGCATCCACGCACGCACTCACTTGCACACACTCACTCACACACACACTTACTCGCGCTCACACATTCGCACGCACACACACACACAGACACACACTTGCTCGCATGCACGCACACACACGCACACACACACACACACACACACACACACACACACACACACACACACTCACACACACAGCTGTAGTTATAAATGTGTGTGTTCTTGTGTTCAGATGTCTGTTTCCTCACACTGGATCTAAACACAGCGAACACTCGTCTCATTCTGTCTGAGGACAACAGAGAGGTGAAGTGTGTGAGAGAGAAACAGCCGTATCCTGATCATCCAGACAGATTTGATTATTGTCATCAGGTGTTGTGCAGAGAGAGTGTGTGTGGACGCTGTTACTGGGAGATTGACTGGAGTGGAGATCGTAGTGTGTTTATATCAGTGTCATATAAGAGCATCAGGAGGAAGGGAAGAGGTGTTGAGTGTGTGTTTGGATATAATCCTCAGTCCTGGAGTTTGTTCTGCTCTTCCTCCAGATTCTCATTCTCACACAATAACACACTCACTGTTCTCCCAGTAGAGGCGCTCAGCAGGAGAATAGGAGTGTTTGTGGATCACAGTGCAGGAACTCTGATCTTCTACAACATCTATAGAGACACAATGATCCTCATCCACTCAGTCCAGACCACATTCACTGAGCCGCTCTGGGCTGGGTTTGGGCTTGGGTTTTATTCTTTTGGGTCATCAGTGAAACTGAGCTGAAGACTGACGAGAGATTTACCCACAATCCTCTGCAGGAGCAGTCAGCAGCAGTGACATGATCTGGAGTCTGTGTGTGTGTGTGTGTGTACAGTAATCTCCTGTGTGTGTGTGTGTGTGTACGTGCTATGTTTGCATTATTTTGAAGTAATAAGTTAAATTAATTAAGCATATTTCCATCAAGCAGACCCCATCTAAGAGACTGAAGGTGTGTCGTATGTAATTCTATAACAGCATATTTTATCTTGTGATGCTCAGAATAATCTGCTGTGTTACACTCATTACTCTGCTTCCACTAAATACAGACTCTGTGTTTACTGAACAAAACCTGCTTCAGACCCAGTTCATCCGCTTTTCCACTGCCTCATTCATTTCCACTGGAGAGTCGATGTATTTCTAGTGTCGGCTAAAGTTACGTGTGTTTTTATCATATATTAAACATTACATTAATAATTCATCTCTAATAACTGATGTCTTTTCTCTTCTTCATGATGACAGCACATCATATTAGACTTTCAGCTACTAACAGCGCCCCCTGCTGCTGGAATCAGCCTCCAGAAATGATCAGATGTGCTCCAACATTAGGCACATTCACATCAGGACTGACCACACATCTGTGTAGCTGAGCCTTTACTGAATGAGCACTGCGCTACGGCCCACAGATCGCACTATTGTTCTTCTCTTTTTATTCTTTTATAACACATTTAACACATTTTTATCTGTTTTAATCATTCTTATTATTTGCTTTTTTATTTTCTTACACTTGTCTTTTTATTCTTGTTTATGTAAAGCACTTTGAATTGCCGCTGTGTATGAAATGTGCTATAGAAATAAACTTGCCTTACCTAGATCTTCCTCAAGACACTAGTGTTCAGCTTAAAGTCACGTTTAAAGGCTTCACTAGGGTAATTAGGGTAAAGTTAGGGTAATTAGGCAAGTCATTGTGTAACAGGGGTTTGTTCTGGAGACAACTGTTGTGAAAAAGGATTTTATTATTTATTACTTTTGTCTCCAGGACTTTTATTGAATGTGTGTATCGCTGAGCGATATATTAACTAAACTTCTCTGAACACTAGCATTTTGCTGAAGTAGATGCAGCTTTTACTGGCTTACAATGATTATTATATTATATTATATAACAAATATTAGAGGAAATACTGTGAGAAACTCCTGAATCTGTTCAACATCATCTGGGGAATATTTGATGAAGAGTGAAAGTTTCACAGAGATTGATGAATGTTGTCTTCGTCTGTATATCTGCTTCCATGCTGAATTTCTCCTGTCATCATCTCTACATTATTATAGAGATTTATCATAAAGAACTGGACTTTCAGACTCCACAAGAATGAGCTTATAATTGAAGCCCGTTTCCGACAGGTGAGGGAAATATCAGGCTTAAAAACTACAAATTATGACTGAAAAAGACGAAATGATGACTGTTGAAGGTTGTAGAAGTGACATGGATCCGCCAGTAGGTGGCGACAAACAGCCATCTAAATGTGCCACTTCAATTCTAATTGTAGCTCATTCTAGCTCTTCTAGCAACATGGCCTGTAACTGGCTTGAACTGCAAGGACGTGACTGTGCTTCTGCAGCCGGGGAATTGAAGAATAACATGCACGATTATATTGAGCAAAATGATGTTTCTGAGCTTATGCTCTTGGAGGAAGTAATCCCGCCGCTACCCGACACTCCCAATTCTCCTGTGGTCAAAATGAGGAAAACGGACAAAATCGACGTGACAAGTGTCTCCACACAACTCTCTGAATTATTTCAGCTGGTGACAAATAGACGAATTACAAACACTGACTGTTGAAAACTCTCGGAAAGACATGAAAGAAGAGGTCGACAAGAACACTGAAGAAATCTCTGCTGTGTTGGAAACTATTGACTTCATCTGCAATGAGGTTAAAGATCTGAAAGATGGAGGTGACTTTATTGACCTGCGCTCAAAGAAAGACGAAATTAATTCCACTGAACAGAACAACGCCTGGCGCATTTGGAAACTTACACTCGTGGATGAAATCTGAGGATCCAGGGAATTCCTGAGAAAGATAAAGAAAATGTCCGTCAGGAGATTATTGACCCGTGCCAACAGATTCTCCCTGAGTGTAAGGATAATTTCCCTGATGTCATTGATGTGGCACATCGTCTCGGCCGTGTTCACCCACACAGCAAGGGTCGTGGAAGTCTCTTCCGATTTACATCGCGCTATTACTGAGATGCAGTTTGGCGTGCCGTGAAGGATGCTGTCTTTCTGACAGAACATCGTTTGAAAATCACGGAGGACTTGTCAGCAGCTGATGGAGCAAGAAGATTGAAGCCAACAATTGAAAAAGCTGGAAAAGAGAACAAACGAGCCTTCTTCATGGGCGGACGTGCTTTTGTTGATGGTACGGAGATTTTTCCTCCTACATAATAAAGTATGGACTTGATAGGATCCACCTTTATTGCTTCTCTGTGGTGTTATTGCTGTGGACTGCAGCATTTATCAAACACTGCTTTTCTCTTTTCCTCCATCTTCAAGATTTCAAAAGTTCAGTTCAAATTCATTATAAAGGGATTGTTGTCCTCATCCCTTTCCATTTAGCGTTGGACCAGTTGGTTCTCCATTATAGTGATACTCCCTCTCTATAGTATTTTCAGGTCTTGTTCCTGTTAGCAGTGCTTTTTCTTATCCTTGTTTTCTACCTTTTTATGTCTTTGTTTATTGCCTCTTTAAATTGTAAAGGGCTTAAGAGCAACATTCTTACGCGTAAAGCAGTTTTTTATTTCTTAAACGTTTTAATACAGAATTTAGCTTTCTTCAGGAATCTCATTCAACTGTACAAGAAGTTAAACTTTGGAGATCACAACGGGGGTCTGAAATATGGGTGTCCCATGGAAATGAACATCCTGCTGGAGTCTGTATTTTAAAAGAGAATTTGAGTGCAACATTTTGGCTAGTGATTGCGATATTAATGGTCTCTTCATTTTACTAGCTTTACAGTTTGCAAAGTTAAAGTATGTTATTGCCAATATTTATGGATATAATTCTCCAAATGATAAGAAACTTGTTTATAGTAAATTAGACGCACGTCTATCTCAAATGTTATCTAAATATCCAAACTCTTATTTAATTGTTGGTGGTGATTTTAATGTTGTGTTTAATATTAGATAGATGGCCCCCTCATCCCACCACTGTTAATAATGATTATTTTCTGTTGTTGATGTGTGGCGAGAAACTCAACCTTCACAACAATAACTCACTTTCTAATCAATCTCGACTTGACTTTTGGTTAACTTCAGCAGAATTATCAAACATAAAAACAGACATTATTCCCTCTTTATTTTCTGGTCATAAAGCCATTATTATCTGTGTACCACTATCTTCATCTTCCCCACGTTAAAGATCCTCATACTGGAAACTCAATAAATCTATTTAAAACACAATGAAGTTCAAACTAAAATTGATCATTTCATTTATTTTTATTGGGATAAAGCTAATAGAGATGATTTATTTTGTAGTAATTGTGAACTTCTTAAATTAGAAATTGGTAAATATTGTAGAAAACATTGTAGTCTGTTGGCAAAAACCCGAAAATGAAGATCAAATTCTGGCTAGAATTTCTGTATTATCGCATAAACATATAGAGGATGTTACTGACACAGAGAGAGCTGAATTTACAGATCAGAAACATCTTTTGGAAGATTTATATAAACTAAAAGCTGAAGGTGCCTTCGTCAGGTCTCGTTAAACAGGGTGAGCAGAACTCTGCTTATTTTTCAGGCTAGAAAGGCAGCGAGTTAAATATTCTATTCAAAATCGACATATCGATGGGAATAAATCTGAAGTCTTCAAAACAATTGCAGAGCTTTGAGTCAGATTTGATAAAGATTTATACTCTTCTACATTTTGTCAGGCTTCAGCCAGGTGTGGTTTTTGATTCGTTACCCCACATAAATAACATCCGTTCTGAAGAGTCTTACTGAAACTTCTGACACAGTTGATCATCTCAAAGAACTGATGGTTTATCTGCAGAAATGTAGAAATTATTAAAAATCTGGCTCCTTTTTTACACAAAATGTTTTTAGAAATTATTGAGAATTTAATGCTGCTTCTTTATGTCAGGGACTAATAACTCTAATACCCAAGTCCAATAGAGACCCCCTCTTAATAGAAAACTGGCGTCCAGTCTCCTTCTTGAATATTGACTATAAAATTATTGCCCTAGTCTTAGCAAAAAGGTTCAAATCTCTTCTAAATAGTTTAATAGATGAGTGCCAATCCGGTTTGATACCTCAGAGACATATATCTAATAATATCCGCTTGATTTTAGATTTATTGGATTATTAAGATCTTATTTCCACTGACAGTTTTATTCTTTTTTCAGATGATTATAAGTCATGAACATGGTTTTATGTTACAGGCCCTGCGTAATCTTTTCTGTAATTGTATTAAAATGCTTTATAATAATGGAAATAGTTTTATTCAGCTTAATAATGGCACTTCTCCCAGATTTGATTTAAAGCGTGCTGTAAGATCAGGATGCCCCTCTTCACCATATCTTTCTTAATTGCTGCACAATATTTAAGTTTACATATTAAAGAAAGTCTTCTGAAGGGAATATCTGCTGCTGGAACAGATTTAATAATCAGCCGGCTAACTTACTGATAAGCACAATTTCTCGCTGCACAATTTTTAATTGGGAACAACTGTAATATTTAAGATAAGAGGAAATCTTCCTTCTTTAATAACTGGTTCAGTAATGGGGTGATGTTAGTGGACCAGTTATTTGACAGTAATGCTGATTTATTTACTCTGATTTGACTGTAAGGTATAGTCTGCCCATTCAGCTCATTCTCTCACATTCAGAACATCACACAGAGTCTGCAGAAGCTGTTTCTGGAGGACACAAGCAGACATCACTGTGTCACTGTGTGTGTTTCAGTTGCTGGTTCACTCCCGTTATTTGGGCTGATTGCGTTCATACCAGAAGTGAACCGTACCAGAGTTCGCATGAACACCACCTCTTTCAGGCGGACTCGAGTACGGTTCACAGGTGCGCACCCGAGTTCAGAAGACACGTTCACACTAGCTAAACATACCGTACTATGACACACCATGTACATTAAGAGTAGAACAAGAAAAGCTCCGGCTAAGTAAAGAACCTCGTCTGCTGTCTTTATTTAATATTCTATTCTCTTTTCTAGCTTTAAGAGTCTACAGAATATAATACATGGTGTCAGAAGTTAAAGATGGACCAGTTGAAGCCACCGACAGAGTTCATTTTGAAGGTAATACTGCCGAGAACTGGAGAATCTGGATACAAAAGTTTGAACTGTATCTCGTGGCAAGTGGAGCATCAGAAAAGTCAGGCAAGATAAAATGTGCTGCGTTTCTACACGTCGCTGGAGATGAGGCACTCATCATTAATACCATGGAGTTCACAGCCGAGGAAGCTAATGATTATCAAGAGCTAAAGGAAGAGTTCAAAAGTTACTGCGAACCTAGGAAAAAGCTGACATATCTTCGACACCTGTTTTCACTCGAACACAGGCACCAAATGAACTGATTGATGCATATGTGACGGACTTAAAAAATAAGGCTGAAGAGTGTGAATTTGCACAGCTGACAGAATCTTTGATCCGAGACCGCATCGTTTGTGGAGTGAACAATGATCAAATCAGAGCAAGACTCTTAAGAGAGCCGGATCTAGAGCTGAACAAAGCCATTAATATCTGTAGAGCGAGTGAAGACACTAAAAGACAGATGAAAGCTCTGCAAGAAGAAACTGAAGTGACCGTAAACAAGATTGCAAAGATGCAGTTCACAAAAAAAAGGCAAAAGAGAGAAGTGCTTATTGGGGTGCAGTGTTGAAAAAGAAGAGTGTGAACGGTGGGCTTACAGCCACGAGCAGAGGAAGTCCAGCGGATGGTCAAACATGCAAAGTGTGTCAGAAAAAATCACTTGGGCAGGATGTGTAGAACTAAAAAAGGCAAAACAAGGTTCATTGTGAAGAAAGTGCATGAGATTGAACAAGAGGACCACACAGAGCTGTTTGTGGGTGCTCTTGAAGAGAGGCAGGCTAATAACAGACAAGAGCTGCAAGTTAACGAAGTAGCTGAAGCGACAGTGCTAAAGAGAGATAAATGGACTGAAACGCTAACAGTTCATAATAAAGCACTGTCATTTCTGGCCACAAGATGGAGCCAAAAGGTACCATAAAACTCACCTGCCAGAGATTGACTTTCAGGTAATAGAGAAGGACTTACCTGCAATCCTGGGGAGATCTGCATGCACGGATTCAGGACTTGTTCAGAGAATCTACAATGTAGTCTGTGATAAAAACACGGATGTACTGAAGGAGTGTGTGTGTTTGTAGGTTGTCTGGCTGTATGGTGACAGAGGAAGGCTGTGGTTTTCTGTCTTCAGCTCTGAGTTCAAACCCCTCACACCTGAGAGAGCTGGATCTGAGCTACAATCATCCAGGAGATTCAGGAGTCAAGCTGCTCTCTGAAAAACTGGAGGATCCAAACTACACACTGGACAAACTCAAGTATGTGGAGGAGCAGACACATGTTTGTGTTTTGGTGATTTCTCTTTAGAGGCAGGTTCCAGCTCAGAGCTACTATGGGGAACGTAATAGAAGATGCAGGAGTATAGACATGAAGCGCATTAAACAATACAGCTCACCTCTGCTCGTGTTCAAACCAAACTAAGATCAGCGCAGTGTTTCACATGGCAGGTTTACATCTTCATACATGTTGAGATTGAGCTGATCGACTTGATAAGGGAATAAGTCTTGACATAATCCACACAGACGTGACTCAGTAAAGCGTGGAGTCATGTATGAGTTTAATTATTAGTCTGAATGTAAATCTCCTCGTCATGGAGTGCTGGAGCAGCGTGACAGAGTGGACCACAGCGCATCTAACCAAAGCTCCACAACTTCACGCATTGCATTACACAGGGTTGTGATTCTTCTGTATTTCTGTATTTTCCGAGCACAATGGGGCGACCCTTGTAATTTGTGTAAATCTGAGGGGGGGTCTCAGTGAGGTTCATCGTCATCACAGCACAAGACCTGATTGATGGTCTGCAGCTCAGTGTTCATCATTGTGCACAAGGAGCATTAACGGCTTCATTCTGGACGTCTTTCAGGTGTAATGATGTTGTGTAGTCCTCTAATGTGCACACACAGGGAGTGCAGAATTATTAGGCAAGTTGTATTTGAGGATTAATTTTATTATTGAACAACAACCATGTTCATAATGAACCCAAAAAACTCATTAATATCAAAGCTGAATATTTTTGAAGTAGTTTTTAGTTAGTTTTTAGTTTTCGCTATTTTAGGAGGATATCTGTGTGTGCAGGTGACTATTACTGTGCATAATTATTAGGCAACTTAACAAAAAACAAATATATACCCATTTCAATGATTTATTTTCACCAGTGAAACCAATATAACATCTCAACATTCACAAATATACATTTCTGACATTCAAAAACAAAACAAAAACAAATCAGTGAGCAATATAGCCACCTTTCTGTGCAAGGACACTCAAAAGCCTGCCATCCATGGATTCTGTCAGTGTTTGTAAATCTCACATTTGATGATGGACCACAGGTTCTCTATGGGGTTCAGATCAGGTGAACAAGGAGGCCATGTCATTAGTTTTTCTTCTTTTAGACCCTTTCTTGCCAGCCACGCTGTGGAGTACTTGGACGCGTGTGATGGAGCATTGTCCTGCATGAACATCATGTTTTTCTTGAAGGATGCAGACTTCTTCCTGTACCACTGCTTGAAGAAGGTGTCTTCCAGAAACTGGCAGTAGGACTGGGAGTTGAGCTTGACTCCATCCTCAACCCGAAAAGGCCCCACAAGCTCATCTTTGATGATACCAGCCCAAACCAGTACTCCACCTCCACCTTGCTGGCGTCTGAGTCGGACTGGAGCTCTCTGCCCTTTACCGATCCAGCCACGGGCCCATCCATCTGGCCCATCAAGACTCACTCTCATTTCATCAGTCCATAAAACCTTAGAAAAATCAGTCTTGAGATATTTCTTGGCCCAGTCTTGACGTTTCAGCTTGTGTGTCTTGTTCAGTGGTGGTGGTTTTTCAGCCTTTCTTACCTTGGCCATGTCTCTGAGTATTGCACACCTTGTGCTTTTGGGCACTCCAGTGATGTTGCAGCTCTGAAATATGGCAAAACTGGTGGCAAGTGGCATCTTGGCAGCTGCACGCTTGACTTTTCTCAGTTCATGGGCAGTTATTTTGCGTCTTGGTTTTTCCACACGCTTCTTGTGACCCTGTTGACTATTTTGAATGAAACGCTTGATTGTTGGATGATCACGCTTCAGAAGCTTGGCCATTTAAAGAGTGCTGCATCCCTCTGCAAGATATCTCACTATTTTTGACTTTTCTGAGCCTGTCAAGTCCTTCTTTTGACCCATTTTGCCAAAGGAAAGGAAGTTGCCTGATAATTCTGCACACCTGATATAGGGTGTTGATGTCATTAGACCACACCCCTTCTCATTACAGAGATGCACATCACCTAATATGCTTCATTGGTAGTAGGCTTTCCTGCCTATACAGCTTGGAGTAAGACAACATGCATAAAGAGGATGATGTGCTCAAAATACTCATTTGCCTAATAATTCTGCACTCCCTGTATGATGATGCTCCTGATAATATGTGAGATTATGAAATCGCTTCGTATGTGTGTGCGGCTGTGCACTTATTTTGTGCTCACATTAGCATGTCATGACCATGTGCGCTCTATCTACATTATAAATAATGCCAGGACGCATATTTGTTATTATCCTCTGCACATCATCTGTCCCGATCTCTTGATTTATTCGGCTCTACAGCCTATAGCACCTGAATGTAATACCTGAGAGTGTCCTGAAATGGTTTAGATCAAAATACTAATTTATAAAAATATGTTTTATTATTAATTAAAACTATTAAAAGCAGGACTACACTGAAGGAAAGGGAAAGGGAAAGGGATCAACTCTTTTTAGTGATGTGTGGTATTTTTTATCAGGGTGGATTGTTATTATAATATGAGTATTATATACTCAATTCAGCGGGACTTCATATTTTTACAGTTGTAATTATTGACTGACGAGTAGTTTGTTTATCGAGAGGAGTAAAGAGTCACTAAATTACAGGCAAAATTATATCCTTTGGCCGACACTTTACTGTCTGGAGTAGTATCCGTGTCTGTGGGCAGGGCCGGATTAACCAATGGGCATTATGGACACAGGCCCAGAGGCCCGTGCACACTTGGGCCCCCTGCGAGGGTGGGAAAAACACAGATTTTGTAGTGTCTATTTAGGCTAAGTGCAAATAGCACACCTCATTGGAATGAGCTAGTTGAGTGATTCCCGCCCATCACCATTTGATTGACAGAGACAACATAACTAAAGAGAGCGGTAAACAGCAGCGTGAGTGGCGCAGCTCGTAAATCGCATGGCAACATGTCTGGATGTGATCGATCATGAACCTGCTTTGAATCCAGCGTCTGATGAACACGTTCTTCTTTTTTCTTTACTACACATCAGATTTTGCCCACTCTTCATCACGAGGAAGACAAGTAGGAATCATTAATAAGTGTGTGTATTATGGAGGACTCAGATTCATATAGAACTGAACTGGACTGGAGAGGTGTTATATGCAAATCATATGCATTATAAGTTTGTAAAAGTTATACATTAAAAACACACTTAAATATACTTTTTAGTACTGCTGCTGTGAACTTAAACAAGTATATTAAAATCCATTCATTTTCTCTAGTTTATTATTATTGTTTTTTGTGCTTTAAATGCTTTAAAAATAAGTGAAATCTTTGTAGACTGTGAATGTATGTACTGTATATCATTTACTTAAAAAATGTGGGCAATACATTATAGATTACTGATTAATCTTGTTTTTTTTATTCAACTATAGGGGTGCGGCCAGGTAGGGGGGCTACAAGACATTGTGCACAGGGGCCTCTGAATTCTTAATCCAGGCCTGTCAGTGGGAGACACAGATGTATTAGAGGAACACTTTGTCAGGGCGGTATATCAGCACCCCTCCGCTCTTATCAAGGCAGTGTCACCGGCATTTCAGCTGCCCAATCGCCCGCTCTACAACTGGCCGAGTACCTGCCACCTCGGAGCCTCAACCCAACCATGCTGTTAGTGAGGATGAATGTCATTGCACGGCTTTGATACTTTGTAGTGTGCAATTTAACATAATTGCCTCTAGGAGTCGCCAGTGGAAATAAAACAAACACAAGAAATGCACGTACCATCATTAGTTTCATCATTAGTAAATCCAAACGTGAGCGTGAAATCTGGTGTACGTAAAGTTTTAGTGCATACTCAGCGTTGATACATGAGGCCCCTGGTGTTTAGGAGACCAAGCTTTAAATAATGTCTAATGCACTTCACCTTTTATTCTTAATAGATGTTTTCTAGAGCACACAGTACGTTTATTTCTTGATCTAACAATATGAGGAACAGACACAGTCTCTATGGGTTTAGCCAGATACGCAGTACTGTGGTTTTGTGAGCAGGAGTCTAGATGGCTGAAATGTGAATCTCTTACTAGTCAGACACAAGGAAGTATCCTGGAGATGTTGTCTGACAGGAGTTCAGCTCCAGCTCAACTGGTGTGCAGATAATCAGGACGGTTCCAGTTATTAGCAAAGAGCAGCTTCTGTTCTTCACCTCATGTTAATAGCCATTCATTCAGAGAGAAGAGTCGACTGAACCTTTCATTTCTTCTGCGGTAGGTAGGAAGCGGTCTAGAAACCATGATCTGATTTGTGGGTGAGGTGCATCGGGCCATCTCGATCAGGCAGTTTTTCAAATATGAATATAATTCATTAGTCAGCTAATCAGAATCAAGCGTTTAACAGCTGCCAAATGTAAACATCAATGAATTAAAGAAGTGTAGATAATTAGTGAAGTTTGAGTGTTTAATTCTGACTGCAGATCTGCTAAAAATAAAGTGTGTGGAGGGTTTGTGTACCGACTGAGTGTCAATCTGTGTGTGTTTACAGTCTGGATCATGGAGGAGAGCAGAGCATTACTGCAGGACCACGCAAATGTACGTCTACACACACACACACACACACACACACACTCAGCCAGATGAGTGGTCCTCCAGTGTAAGCTCATCAGTGTGTTCATCAGTAATCAGATGAGCTTGAGCTGATGTCTGGATGGCTGATATAAACTGTAGGAGATCATCTTGTCCTGATGTCTGGCTGTCAATAATATTAGACTTTCACATTACTTTCATAAATATGTTACAAATATCAGTACTTTTTTAAAGATTCATACACTTATGCTTAATGAATAATTATGAATTATATGCAGCTTTATAATGGGTTTGTATTTTATAGTAACTCGCATGTATAGTTTTACTGTACTCTTGAATATTGTGCTTTACAGTTAATCCATCATCACTGAGGTTATCTGAGTAATTCTGCTTCATCTGTGCATTATTGTGTTTGGTCATTAGGTTTATATGTTTCAATAATATCCAGGAATATTAATGATCATCTGATCAGCTCTGTAGTGAAAGTCAGGTGGTCTGTCTAGCTGAGTCTGTCAGCTAAAGTCAAACCCTTGTGTCATGTGTGTTGGATCAGATCAGTGGACTCTTCAACACTTAAAGTTAGTCCAGACTGAGTTTATCTACTAAATGAGACTAATAAAGTGTCATTTCCCCAGTTCCAGCTGTTCTCTACCAGCCCTCAGATCAGTTAAATGACACCGATATTGTTGAGGATCCAAAATGCAGTTTATTACAGCTCAGTCAGGCAGGCAATGGGCAAACAAGAACGGCATTATGAGGGAAATCCAAAAGCGTAGTCGAGGTCACAGGTGCAGAGGTTGATATAGGAGGCAAAACGACATAAACGATGAACAAGACGGGGGTCTGGAAGCACAGCAAGGCTAGATTAGGGTACACTTTGTAATGTTACTGATAAACAAGAATCAGCAGTGTGTGTGAGAATGTGAGCTGTCAGCTAGACAGTCGTCATGAGCTACAGCTGTGTGCAAGTAATCAGGGGTGGTCCAGAACTGGTGTGAGAGTGAGGTGCCTGATGGGAAATGTAGTGCAGTTCAGTGGCAGAGTTGTAGTTCGGGTGATAGTGAGTGTATTCCAGTCATCTACAAGGGCTAGATCGCTGGTGATCATCTATTTTTAAAAACCTTGTTATATTAGATAAATATTTAGCCATATATTTGGATTTAACATGAACTAATGCAGAGATGCACAAACTAGGGCCCACAGGCCAAAGTTGGCCCATGCTAGCCTTTGATTTGGCTTTGAGAAAAGAGGGAGAGTTGATGATTTTCTTAGACAGAGATGGTCATTGTGAAATTTAATATAATAATTGTAAATGAATCAGATTTTTGAAAATGTAAATACTGTCACTTGACGGATATAGAGCAATGCACAAGATACTGGCGAGCAAAGGCAGGTGCAGCGTGGTGCATTCAGCATTGAACTCCATTGTGTTATTAATGGGATTGTTTATGTTTTTACTAGTGAATGAATAAGTTCATTATAATTTTTTTAATATACTGCATTAGTTAATATAATTTAAAGTAATGTTTTGTAGTTATATTTAAATATTAGGAAATAAACTAGGAAATCTTTAATTTAATACAGTTGGATAGTTTTACCTTCAGCCCACTGTCTGTCATAAGAAAACGTTTTACATAATCTTTCTTAACATTAACGTGTTTAATCTAGCTCTTAATTGCTTAATTAGTTCATGTGTACTTACACATACCCTAATGCACTTGGGATAGATAACATGGCCGAACAAAAAACAGCACAGTTATTCAGTAATACTAGATCTGGGTTGATGTAAACTTACTAATATTGTAATATGTTAGTTAATACATGCACAAATGATGACCACTGACTCAGATTTATCACTAACAGAGCATCAGTTAAGGGACTTTTAGGAAAATGTACACTACTTTAACAGTATGTCATGTCATGTCAGAGTCATTGTTCATTATTTGTACATTATAACTGCATTTAAAACACATTACTAGATGTGTAAGTTTATGTTAATAAATATTTATAATTACTGAAAGATATGTCAGCATTTTAAATAAATATGAGTGTTTTTCTGGGATCTGGCAACCCATGCTGTTCCGCACTCCTCATAAGTAAAAGTGAAAGTACAGGGTGATCTCAACATTTGTTTTCAAACCAGGAAACCTTTTAAACCTGATACAGAATTTATTATTGTACACTTTCATGAAGACAAAATGTGTAGGCTTTATTGAAACAGGTATGCATGATCGTTTTCCATCTGGAGATCTGTCATGGAGGATACACAAGCTTCTGGAGATCAGGATTTAATGACAGGATGCAGGTACTAAAGGCTCACACATCACATAACCTATTAATGTTTTTATTTCTTTACAGGAAGTATTCTTGCTCTGGTTTTGGGTAGTGATGATTGTAATAATGTCACAGAGAAAGTTTCTCGTTGATCTGCAGTCACACCATGGCTGACATTTCAACATCCCAGCAAACAAAATGATGTTTCCAAAACTTTGGTTTCTCCCAAAAATGGCAGAACAGGAACCATTGACATGGTTGTAGCTTGTAGTTAAGGTATCGAAAATGTGAATGTGTTGTTACAGTGCAATGCATTCTGGGTATTTAGGACGTGGGACCCATTGATCTCTATTGATTTATTGTATCATATATATTTTCTGATACTCTGTCTATTACGGTTGAGCTGCTTCATTTATTTGATCTTCTCTGGATCCACTCCTATGCATCGGCTTCTTGAGTTTCACTTCACTTTGCCGTGACTAAGCAGAATCCTTTCGCTCTCCCTTGTGAAGCTCATAGGGAAGTAACTGAAACTGCAGTTCCTCATCTGGCCACTGGGGGCTGCTCCAACACACAGCACATGTCCATTGACTCCAGTGTTAAAATGGCCAACTTTACAGCAGTGTTTACAGCCTGTTACAGAAAAACATGTTAGTTCATATAGCTAATATTATCCTCCATAACAACGGTGAGGGGGGGGGGTTATTATAACTCATTTGTTTCATTTATTTTAAGCCTTAAGCTGCGGTCACACTAGCGTTTGAGCTTGCGAAACAAGACATGTCCACTGTATAGGTTGAATTGGAACAGTGTATTGGTCAATATGGCCATTCTAGCAGAGGAAGCCCCACCTTGTAGTAAAGAAACCAATCATTGATCACTGTAGACTGAGGATTCTCTAGGTGAAGGGCTCAGACCAGACACATGTTTCATTGTTATGAACCCTCTGGGTTCCGCTGGAGTTTCAGCGAACGCTTGCCTTACAGGCATGATAAATATATCCACATAAAGTTTAAACTCTCTCTCTTTTAAATGAACCAACTACACTTCTCTGGTTCTGTATGAAACAAATGCAAAGTACACCTCCACCATTCAAATGCTCATCACTTGATGGAAACCATTTGAACACAAACCTGTAAACAAGGAGGCTCATGTGATATTAGAGAGGTTTTACCATCAAGACCAAGTTGGATATTATGTAACGCATAAGTCAAGGGTGTCCAAACTCGGTCCTGTAGGGCCGGCCTCCTGCATATTTTAGTTCCAACCCTAATTAAACACACGTGAACCTAATCAAGCTCTACTAGAAACTTCCAGAGAGGTGTGTTGAAGCTAAACTATGCAAGACACCGGCCCTCCAGGACTGAGTTTGGACACCCCTGACATAAGTTATTGATTGTACCAATAGATACCTAATTTGACTGACAGCATGATTTCTGACTGCGTCCTCTAGAAATGGCTATAAATGAGGTTGGCCTCGCTATAGGTTCCCCTGTAGTGTACATGCACATTAGTAAGGGCAACCTGATAAAAAAGCTTTTAATGTGTGTGATTTAAACATTTAGACATTAAATTTAAGTGAAGTTTATTTATAAACTAATTTGGAGAGGATCACGTGATTATGATTGAACACGGCTGGTCATGCATTAACCATGTATGACCAACCAATCAGACGATTTCTAACCCTCTATAAAGAGCCAGAGTTTCTTACTACAGTCATCTTCGTTTGAAGAATCCCCCCTTCCACCCCTACTCCTCTTTTCCTTTCATAGGGCGGCACGGTGGCCCAGTGACAAGCACTACAGCCTCACAGCAAGAACGTCACCGGTTCAAGTCCTTTAACAGACTGGCTGTCGTTTCTGTGTGAAGTTAGCATGTTCTTCCCGTGCTCGTGTGGGTTTCCCTCGGGTTCTCCGGTTTCCTCCCACGCTCCAAAAACATGCACTACAAGTTAATTAAACAATCTAAATTTAGCACTAGTCAAACCTTTATCCATCAGCATATCTCTCCGTAGCAATTATGTTCTGTCATCAACTCTTACAAAAGGGGAGAGTTCTCGAGATCTACCTGAGCTCAAAGCTCCCCTCTCGCCCTGCAAATGGGAGGGAGCCCAGGGCTCAAGAACCTTTTGAGCTTAGGGCTCTCTCCCGGGACAGCATGCCAAACTTGCTTATAATCAATCATCAGCTAATGTGAACTCTTGAAGAGACAGTTGATGTTACATTTCATTGGTGCTTCCAAATATGACATTTAATCTTAAAGAGCACCTGTTTCACCCCTTTTTTAAGATGTAATATTAATATGATGGCTCTTCTGAGTGTGCCAGTTTAGGTTCAGTTCAAAACACAATTCAGATTCTTTATTATGATGTGTTAAAGTGTCATTTTGGGGGCGTGTACACAGCTCACTGTTTTAGGGGCGTGTTGCTTCACATGAAAATTACTTTCGACCTCCCGTCCAACTTAACAAGGGGGCGGAGCCAAGAGCTCCCTTGCTTTGTGTATGGCAACAGACAGGCAGACAGAGAAAAGCAACATGAGTGAGGACCAGCATTCAGCTGTACATGTACGACTCGGACACAGACCAAGCAGAGAGGACAAAATCATTTGAGTCTTTGTCGTGTTTTACAGCCAACTGTGTGCTAGTTTAAAGCTCCGAGCTTGTAGCCTACACCGAGACTAATAACCAAGCACACTGAATTAACTTTGACTGAAGGGCATCACACACCGGATGCACCACGGCGCGCACATGACAGCTGAAAGTATCGCACACTTGCAGCGCCGGTGTGTCCCCTGATAGAAACTTCATGCCGCTGCGTGGCGTGACGCTGTGTGTTGCCGAGCGGCGCTTTTGATGTATGACCTGCTTGAGGCTATAACTAAAGGGCGTCATACACCGGATGCCCCGCTCAGAGCCACGACGCGGCACACCAGACACGCACATTCCCATGTTATTTAAAATGAAACTATTCAGATAACGCTCTGTGGCGCTGCAGAAATATGAACAGTGTCCTGAGCAGGGCCAGCGCATCCATAGAGGCGACCTAGGCGGCAGAATAGTGAGCGAACCCCCCGGTCCTCACTTTCATCTATGGCACCCACCCCCTCCCGGTCCTCAGTTTCATCCGCGACACTGTTTGTTATTTCCAATGGAGGGACGCTCACGTGAGGCAACACATTCACACTTTCCAGCTGCACCTAGTTAAGATGACAGGGAGCTTCTGTGACCGCGGGAAATGCAAACCGCTGAAGTTTAAGGAAGACACAATGAAAAGTACACATGTATGCAAACCCACCAAAACTCACAAACACTGGCGGCGAGGAGAGCGATAACGTGGTGAATGTTGAGCCCAATGAGCCTTACATCTAAACATAGAGCAAGGGTGTTTCTTTGGTGACGTCGCTTTGACTCACACACTGAAAATGGCGGACGTGAAACAACATACTGAGGATATGGTAATGCACACCTGTCAATCAATATTGGTGGGCGGGGGGGGGCGCACTCCTACGTCAAGTTGCGGTCGATCTCAAAACCGCTCCAATTGGTCCACCGTTTTTATGTTGTTCAATTGAAAAAAAAGGACTGAGTGTGTTTATATCAGCCCAATATGACGCTCTATACACTATACCTACACATATTTCTGTCCAAACAGCTTAAAAAGGAGATTTTTCACCATAGGTGCTCTTTAAACTTGGACAAACTGTTCCCCATTCAGAGCTTCACCGCTACTGAAACCACAGATTTGCCACTTTCTGTTTGAGAACTCTCTCAAATCTTTCAATAGACATTTTGGACTTCTACAAAAGCTATTTATATTATATGGTGTAATACAGAACTTGATATTGTGTCTGTAGCATGGTTGCATGTGTGGTTATTTTGCAGAAGTGCAATTAGTGCAATTTTATCCTAAAATGTCTGATTTGTCACGTTATAATGATTGTTAAAGGATGATTAAGTGTGTTGACTCCAGTGTGTGCAGCGCTGAACTCTAATCTCCTCTGTTTCAGCTCAGCTCAGCAGCAGAGAGCAGAAGCAGAGCCCAGCTGTGTGTCTATGAGGAGTGATGCGTCTATGGGTCCACCAATAAACTTTAGAAGTGAACACACACAAAAACACCTTTTCAGGTAGATCATCTCTTACATCTGCAATAAATGATTCATTTCATTAAATATTATCCATGGTTTGATTTTGATTGATGAAATAAAAATACAAAAAAGATCACTCATTTTAGGATTGAGGTTGGAGTTGGAGTTTTGTAAAATATAAATTATCAAGTCCTGTTTAAAGTGATTTTTAAATTATTAATAATATATATGTATGTATGTGCAGTGCTGAACTTTAATCTCCTCTGTTTTAGTTCAGTTCATCAGCAGAGAGCAGAAGCAGAGCCCAGCTGTGTGTCTATGAAGAGTGACGCGTCTATGGGTCCACCAATAAACTTTAGTAGTAAACACACACGACCTGTTCTCAGGTAGATCACCTCTACACACACATGATTATACTGCAGCATTTCTATGATCAGGAGTAGGACACGTTTAGTCCCCTTTGGACCATTTTGAGTTCATCTCGAGTGTTGTCCAGCTGCTTGGTCAAAGTCTTTTGAAGTCATTGACCTCCACCCATGACTCTATTCTGCTGGGGTCCTTGTAGCACTCAGTAATCTGTAGCAGGAGATGGTCGACCTTCTGTGTCAGGCCTAGAAGTTCATAGATCAGGAAAATGGTTAGCTATATTTGCTCTTGTCATAACTCTGGCTTGAGTAATGAGTCCGTAGTCATCTTCCCTCTTAGTCCAGTTGCTTGTTGCTCTGGTGCTGGAGGTCGTAAGCAGCCCTGAGTAGAGGTCCTTTCTTCTGCTATTTGAGCAGTTGATTTGCACTTCTGCAGCATTTTGGCACACTCATTGTGAGAGTAAGGGTAAGAGACTAAGGCATGACCAAACTGAATTTTGAAAGGTTCAGTAAATGTTATCTTAGCTGCAGATGGCAGAATGCTAAGATGTATATAGGTGTGAGTGTTTCTGCTGAAATAGCTAAAGCAGAAATGAATGGATTCAAACTCTGTTTTTGGTCAAATTATTACTCAGAATTACTTGATGGTTTACAATAGGCTTGATCTCTGATCAAGTGGGGAAGAGAAAGAAGAGGAAGAGGAATGTTTTCCTATTCAGATTATGTTCATTATTGCACTCATGACTATGGTCATGCCATAGTAATTGTCTTGATTACATGTGTAGCAGAGTCATAAAGTTAGATTCGGAAAATTCTCTAAAGTGTTGCAAGATGGGCTTTTCTGGGTTGTAAATACCTCAGTGTTTGGGTTATACATGGGCCATTACTTTCTGCTTGATAGTAGATTATTTGTTTTAAATAACAAATAATTGTGTCTGATTGGTCTCAGATGCTACAAAAGTCAGGGTGACCCACAATCCCAGTCATTACAGCAGACAGAAAGGTCAATTAACAAAAAAGGCCAGTGCAAACAAGCAAGAAGAGCAATCCAAAAGGAAGTCAAGCACAGAGATGGCAGTAAGAAGCATATTAGTAGACTGTCTGCTAAATATCTGTTGATACTGCTCCTTCAACATTTACCTGACTATAAGAAACTTTGCAAGTACATGTCAACCTACACTAACCCTAACCCCAACCTAACAGTCTACTTATAATCTAATGAGAATTAGTTAGTATGTGGATGCAATGTAACTTAAATTCAACAAACGGACCATCAAAATAAAGTGTGACCTTTCTGTTTGTGCAGCATGTATAGAGAAGATCAGACTGGAGACCTGCAGCAGGATTCACTCCAACCAGAACATGATGAACTCCAGAGAGTCAAAGAGCAGCACAAAACCAGCATGAAGAACAAGTATGAGAGATTATTTGAGGGAATCAACCATCAAGAGACTCGAACCCTCCTGAACAGGATCTACACACAGCTCTACATCATAGAAGGAGAGAGTGAAGGAGTGAATGAAGAACATGAGGTTTTACAGATGGAGAAAAGAGCCAGAACAGAACCCTCACAACACACTCCAGTCTACTGCAATGACATCTTTAAAGCCTCAGCTGGAGCAGGACATGAGGAGAAGATCAAGAAGGAGAAAGCCCAGATCAAGACTGTTCTCACTAAAGGCATCGCTGGAATCGGAAAAACCGTCTCTGTGCAGAAGTTCATTCTGGACTGGGCCGAGGGAAAAGACAATCAGGATGTAGATTTCATGTTTGTGCTTCCATTTCGAGAGCTGAACTTGATCCGAGATCATCAGTACAGTCTTCACAGACTTCTGCTGGACTTTCATCCTGAACTTGAAGATCTGGAGCCCAAGATTTATGAGCAGTGTAGAGTTGTGTTCATCTTTGATGGTCTGGATGAAAGCAGAATCACACTGAACTTTTCAGATGAGGAGAAAGTTTGTGCTGTGACTGAATCTTCATCAGTGGCTGTGTTGATGTGGAGCCTCCTGAAAGGAGATCTGCTTCCCTCTGCTCTCATCTGGATCACCTCCAGACCAGCAGCAGCCCATCAGATCCCCTCCAAATGCATCAACCGTCTGACAGAAATTCAGGGATTCACTGAGCCTCAGAAGGAGGAATATTTCAGGAAGAGAATCAGCGACGAGCATCAAGCCAGCAGAATCATCTCCCACATCAGAAGAGCAAGAAGCCTCCAGATCATGTGCCACATACCCGTCTTCTGCTGGATCTCCTCCACTGTGCTTCAGAAGCTCCTGGAAGAAGATGCGAGTGCAGAAATCCCTCAAACTCTGACTGAGATGTACATCCACTTCCTGCTGATTCAGATCAACATAAGGAAGCAGAAGTATGAAGAGAGAGATCCAGAGAAACTCCAGAGAGATCCAGAGAAACTCCAGAGAGATCCAGAGAAACTCCTGCAGTCCAACAGAGGAGTGATCCTCAAACTTGCTGAAGTGGCTTTCAGACAGCTGATGAAGGGCAATGTGATGTTCTATGAGGAGGACCTGATTGAGAGCGGCATAGACGTCACTGACGCCTCAGTGTATTCTGGGATCTGCACTGAGATCTTCAAGGAGGAATCTGTGATTCATCAGAGGAAAGTCTACAGCTTCATCCATCTCAGCTTTCAGGAGTATCTGGCTGCTTTCCATGTGTTTTACTGCCATTTAACAAAGAACACAGAACCACTGAGGGTGATTTATGACAAAGAACATTCATATTATGAAGATGACTGGTTGAATGTTAATGAATATATAAATGAGAAATATCAACAGCCTAGGTCTGAGAACTCTCTGTATGATCTGCTCAGTTCAGCAGTAGTTAAAGCTGTTGAGAGCAGTAATGGTCATCTTGATCTGTTCCTGCGGTTCCTGCTGGGCATCTCACTGGAGTCCAATCAGCGACTCTTCCAGGATCTACTGACACACACAGAGGAGAGCTCAGAGAGCATCAGAGAAACCACACAGTACATTAAAGACAAGATCAAGGGAAATGACATGAATGCATCCTGGAATGAAGAAGATGATGGCCGTCTCTCCACTGACAGATCCATCAATCTTTTCCTCTGTCTGCTGGAGGTGAAAGATCAGACTCTGTCCAAAGAGATTCATGAGTTTGTGAAATCAAATAAACACTCAGAGGAGTATCTATCTCCCGCTCACTGCTCAACAATCTCCTACATGCTTCAGATGTCAGAGGAGCCGCTGGATGAGTTTGAGCTGAATAAATACATCACAACACCTGAGGGAAGACTGAGACTGATACCAGCTGTGAGAAACTGCAGAAGAGCTCTGTGAGTATTCATTCATTGATCACAGAAGATACACTTTAGTCTTCACTTAAAGCTCAGATCAGTTTAGCAAATTACTGCCTTGCCTTAGCATTTTCATAATAACATTTTTTATTAAAAAAGAACACATAAAATGGCAAATAACTCAGGAAACTCAGGAAGTTGTTTTCAATTCATCAAGAGTCCTTTTCCACACAAGAGGTCTCCGTGCCCTCTTGAATATGCCTCAAGATTTTGAGGAAACAACTTGGCATACAGACAAATCAATACACGCTTATCATTAAAACATATCACATGCCTGAAACTCCTCCTTAGGCAGATGTCCAGGACGCATCCAAAACAGATGCCTAAGCCACTTCAGTTGACTGAAGGAGCAGTGGAGGAGCAGCGGCTCTACTCCAAGTTCCTCTCAGGTGACAGAGTTCCTCAACCTATTTATAAGGGTTCACTCTGCCACCCTGGAAAGGAGACTTGAGATAAACAAGGTGTATCTCATCCACATCCATCCCGGCTGCTTTGCAAACTACCTCAGTGATGAGTTCACCCCTGCATCTCCAGTCCCTGCTTCCTCAATGAAAGAATGTCAGTGGGGTTGAGGAGATTCTAAAAGTATTCCTACCACCATCCCCAGTCGAGGTCAACAGATCCACAAATCCTCTGTAAAAAGTGTCGGTATGAAACTGCTTTCCCCTCTTGACGATCCAGACAGTTTGCCAGAATCTCTTTGGGGCTGACTGGTAGTCTTCCTCCATGGTCTCCCTGAATTCTTCCCAAGCCTGAGTTTTAGCTTCCACAACCACCCCTGCTGCAGCCTCAGGAGTCTTACAAGCCATCGAAGCCTTGTAGGACTCCTTCTTCAGCTTGACGACATCTCTTACTTCTGGTTTACACCACCAGGTTTATGGATTGCTGCCTCGACAGGCACCACAGACCTCACGGCCACAGCTCACCACGGCCGCTTCAACAATAGAGTCAGAGAACATGGACCACTCAGTCTCAATGTCTCCAGCCTCCCTTGGGATCTGGTCAAAGATCCAGAAGTCATCCCTCTGACTTAAGGTTCAGCCAGATGTTCCAAGAGAACACAATATGTTTTGGCCTGCCAGGTCTGTCCAGCTTTCCCCCCTGTCAGCAGATCCAACTCACTACCAGGTGGTGATCAGTTGACAGCTCTGCCCCTCTCTTTATTCGAGTGTCCAAGACATACAGTCAGAGATCAGATGATACAACCACAAAGTCGATCATCAACCTCTGCCCTAGGGTGTTCTGGTGCCATGTGCACTGATGGACACGCTTATGCTCAAACATGGTGTTTGTTATGGACAAACTGTGATTAGCACAGATGTCCAATAACAGATCAGGGAGGCTGTTCCTCCCAATCATGCCTCTCCAGGTATCACTGTCATTACCCATGTGCGTGTTGAAGTTCCCCAGTAGAACAGTAGAGTCCTCAGTCTGAGCACCTTCCAGCACCTTTTCCAAGGACTCCAAGAAGGCTGGGTACTCTGCACTGGTGTTTGGCCCGTAGGCAAAAACAACAGTGAGAGACCTATCCCTGACCCAAAGGCACAGGGAGGCAACCCTCTTGTGGAGTTGGGTGGTTGGCTAAGTAGGGGAGCTATAAGCAAGCCTCATGGTGGGCAACTTCAGAGTAGAATAAAGTCCAGCCCTTCTCAAGAAGTTAAGTTCCAGAGCCCCAGCTGTGCATGGAGGTGAGCCCAACTATCTCTAGTCGGTACTGTTCCACCTCTCGCACAAGCTCGGTTTCCATCCCTCCGAGTGAGGTGACATTCCATGTCCCAAGAGCAAGTTTCTGTGCCAGACGATTGGGTGGTCGAGGTCCTAAATTTTGACCACCACCTAATCCACAATGCACCGATCCCTAATGGCTCCTTACGGCCTGCAGGAAGATAGTTCCATGTTGCTCGTTCATGCTGAGCAAGGCTGGGTTCCATGAGATAAAACCCGGCCACCAGGCGCTCACATGCTGGCTGTGCCATAATGAGCGACGTTACGGTCCTCGCAAGGAGTTTTTGAACTTCGCTTGAACCCGTCACCTAAGATCTTTTTGCCTTGGGATACCCTACCAGGGCCATTAGCCCCTGACAGCATAGCTCTTAGGATCACTCAGGCACTTTAACCCCTCCACCAGGATAAGATGGCAATTTATGGAGGAGGTTTATATCCTTTTATTTCATAAAACATTATGGGCCCATGAAGGGCCCCAAAATCTTTCAGAAAAACCCTGATAAAGTGTATAGGATTGCAAATGTTTATGCTGTATTTAGTGATAATCTTGAGATAATTTATGACTTATGTTTACAGTTGTTTTCACCTAAAACAGAAGACGTATGCTCTTGTTTATCGTTTTCTTTCAGTGATTCTGCTTATTAACTGCAGGTCTTTAGTAATAATTACCTCATCAACTTCATTACAGTAGTTTTAGTGTTACTTTTAACACTCTGCAGACTGGACACATGAACATTCAACAGTGTCAGTAGTACTCTGCATAAACTGTCAGATGAGCACATGAATATTGTTTGTTTTGTCCTCTACACAGGCTACAGGGCTGTAATCTCACTGTTCAGTGCTGCGAGAGTTTGTCTTCAGCTCTACAATCCTCAAACTGTGTCCTGAGAGAGTTGGACCTGAGTAAAAATAGCCTGCAGGATTCAGGAGTGAAGCTTCTCTCTGATGGACTGAAGAGTCCAAACTGCCAGATTGAGACACTGAAGTCTGAGTTCAAACACCTGATTGATTGATTGATTGATTGATTTTTAATGAAATCACACTGTTAATGTAATCTGTGTTGTTCTTTCTCAGACTGAGCACATGTAAACTCACTGCTGAGTCTGGTGAGAGTTTGTGTTCAGCTCTACAATCCCCACACTGTGTCCTGAAAGAGCTGGACATGAGTAACAATGACCTGCAGGATTCAGGAGTGAAGATTCTTTCTAAAGGAATGAAGTACTGTAATCTGGAGACACTGAGGTCAGGGTTTGAATTACTTGTGTTATTTCTCATTGTGTTGATTAATAAAAATTACACTGTAAATTGGATTTGTGTTGTTCTTTCTCAGATTGGTCATGTGTAATCTCACTGCTGACTCTTGTGAGAGTTTGTGTTCAGCTCTACAATCCTCAAACTGTGTCCTGAGAGAGCTGGACCTGAGTAACAATGACCTGCAGGATTCAGGAGTGAAGCTTCTCTCTGATGGACTGAAGAGTCCAGACTGTCAGATGGCAATACTAAGGTAAAATAAATGCCACTACATTTTTTCATCATACACTCCGGATAGCACACAAACCTGCAACCATGACAGTACCCCTCCTCCTAGTAGCATCTCCTGGTTCTCCCTGAAGAGCTTACCTGGCGGTTGTAATCATTGATAAGAGAGTGATCCAATATATCCCTAACAGGAACCCAACTTCTCTCCTCTGGGCCGTAACCTTCCAAGTCCACCAAATACTGAAATCCTCGCCCTCTTCGTCTCGAGTCCAGAATGCGCTTAACCGAATAAACAGTCTCCGTCGTCGCTTCTCCTGCACAGACCGGTGGAATCTGCCCACCTGCATAGGTTCCAGGTCAACATAACTCGCTTCCGCTGCCATAGCCAAAGCAGGAGGGTCAGAAACTGGATCCGAAACCTCTCTTGCTGCATGCGGCTTGCTCTGTGAAGCAGTCTGGTGTCCACCTGGATTGCCAAATCCACTAGCTCATCCAGAGTCTTAGGAAAGTCCAGTGTGTAAATTTCGTCCTGAAGACAGTCTGACAATCCATGCAGGAACATGTCCCACTGGGCCTCCGTGTTCCAGCCGCACTCAGCAGCCAAGGTCCGGAACTCGATCGCGTAATTCGCTATGCTCCAATTCCTCTCTCCCGGAAGCAGCCCGATCAAAAACCTTATTGAGTTCCTTGGAGAACAGCTCAAAAGTGGAACAGCAAGGCAGCTTTTGTTCCCAAGCTGTAGTCCCCTACAGAGCCACCTTCCCGGAAAGGAGCGTAATAACAAAGGCGACCTTAGACTGCTCTGTGGAGAACAATGATGGTTGCAATGTTATATAAAGGGAACATTTGGATAAGAAGGATTGACATAAGTGAGGCTCTCCAGCATAACAGGACGGTGGAGGATGGCGAGGCTAAAAAGACACGCACAAACCTGCAACTGTGACACACACCTTCAGGGATCCTGAAGGGGACGACAGCTCTTTACCAACCACCAACTAATCCATCATTTGCACCATTCACTTCTCACCATCTGCACTATCATCTGGACCATCCATTACTCTATTATCCCGACCATCCACTGCTCCTTCATCTGCACCATCCACTACTCCATCATCTGCACCATTCACTTCTCACCATCTGTACTATCATCTGGACCATCCATTACTCTATTATGCAGACCATCCACTAATTGATCATCTGGACCATCTACTACTCCATCATCTAATCGGTTGCCTATTATGTCGTGAATATACTCCTGTAATCCATACTGCAGTCCTTTTTTTGTCTGGCTTTCTTGGATATCTCAGCAGTTATGACTAAATGACTAATTATGTCCCTGGCAATCCCTGACACCGGTGCATACATATTGTATTAGACGTGCCAGACACAAAAGTTTGACAGACGTAGCAACATTAACTAAGGGGGGCGAGGCTTAGCGAAGGGTCAATTAGTTCAATGATGTGGATCCTGTGTATTTACACTGCTGTTTTTGGTTCAGTCCTTTGTCCGGTGTTAAATGTCATTCTTGTTGTCTTCAACCCTTGATTCCTGTGTGTCGATGTTTCAGTGTTTCCAGTCAGTGTTATATTAATAAATACGTGCTTGGATCATTCCTGCATTCCTGTGCCTTTATGAGAGAGCAGTCATGACACTCTTAAAATGTCTCCACCAATACTTTAATCAGCTCTAAAATAAAATAATGCTCTGTCAACTCTCATTAACCTAGATGTACAGAAAGGGTTAAAGCCCGTTCTGCAGTCCTACCTTCCCCAAACACATATGAACATTGTGGTTGTCTGTGCCATCCCATGCTGTCAGGTGAGTGGCATGCATGGTACGTCACTTGAAGTTAAGTTTGCTACGAGTCCACCATAATAATAGTAACCATGGCTGTCCAATTGATCAAAATTTAGTCTCGATTTTGGTCTCCACAGCAATTCTGAAAAAAACAACAATCAAAATAACATGTTACAAGAGATAAATGATTATAAATTACATCAGGAGACATGGAGGAGGCCTGCAAAATGACCTCAGATGGTCAGAAACTGACTCCATGAGGGTGGTATGAGGGCCCTATGTCCACAGGTGGTGGTTGTGCTTACAGCACAACACCTTGTAGGACGTTTGGCATGAAAGCAGGTTCGCACTGAGCAAGTGACAGATGTGAAAGTCTGGAGACGCCATGGAGAACCTTCTGCTGGCTGCAACATCCTCCAGCATGACCGTGGGTCAGTAATAGTGTGAGGTGGCATTTCTTTGAACGGTCGCACAGCTCTCCATCTGCTCGCCAGAGGTAGCCTGACTGCCATTAGCTACCGAGATGAGATCCTCAGACCCCTTGTGAGACCATATGCTAGTGCGGTTGGACCTAGGTTCCTCCTAATGCTAGAAAATGCTAGACCTCATGTGGCTGGAGCGTGTCAGCAGTTCCTGCAAGATGAAGGATGTTGATGCTATGGACTGGCATCGTTCCCCAGACCTGAATCCCATTTAGCACATCTGGGAAAATAAAATGGGTATTGTGTCAAATGCCTCCCCTTTCCAGAAGTCTGCATTTATTACTCCACAATTTAAAATCATCTCTGAATTAAAGGTATGCTGAGGAATTGAGGAAATGGATGGAAAGCAAAACTACCAATGGTAACAATTATTTTGTTAGAAAAGAGCAGTTAGTCTAGCTAGATGAAGCGCACTGACCTGCGGGTACAACCAAGCAAATGCAACAACAAAAAAAAAAGATTTCCTGTTATATATTTCTGCACTGCACTCCTCAGCGGTTAGACATTTGTCACCACACCCTGGGTTTGAACTCTGACTGACAAATGTCTGTTTGTGATCAAATGCCTTACCTTTGCGATTAAAAACACGATGTAAGATATCTAATGTTTTAGTCCATTTTTATGTCTTTAGAAGTAAACGGTTCCCATAATGAATCTTTTACAACACTGTGAGATTTCTAGAGTCAATGCAGCAGTAGATAACTATTAGTAACCAAGTACATTTCTCTTTTACTGGTGATTACGTTTCCTTTTGTTATTGAAACTAGAGAAAATATCAGCTTCTGCACAGATGATTGTGTGTTAGTGGCGTCTGTCTGCCAGACTAATGTGATTGAACTGTGTGTGTGTGTTTGTAGGTTGTCTGGCTGTATGGTGACAGAGGAAGGCTGTGGTTTTCTGTCTTCAGCTCTGAGTTCAAACCCCTCACACCTGAGAGAGCTGGATCTGAGCTACAATCATCCAGGAGATTCAGGAGTCAAGCTGCTCTCTGAAAAACTGGAGGATCCAAACTACACACTGGACAAACTCAAGTATATGGAGGAGCAGACACATGTTTTTGACCATTTCAGCAAGTAGAAGATCAGCAGACCCCAGAGACTCAAATGGAGTGTAAATTTAATAAGATCAGAAAGGCACCAATGATCGAAATCGTTTATTTAATGCTCTCCGGGTTTGGCTATATTTAGAGGCCCTGCCTCTGGACTGCATACCAAATATGCTTACTATTGCTCAATCTAATTATTTGCGCAGGCAAACTCATGAATAGATTATTATTTATGCATATATTATAGTACAGAACAAGTCAAAGGGACACCCGTTCATCAGTCCACTGCTGACTACCACTTGAAGCCAGAAAATAAACAAACTGTGTTTGCTAATCCATCAGGGGCAGACATTTATCCAGGATATGCAGCTTTTCAGAATGTAAACATCTAAAATAAATAATAAATAACAATACCTCGCTTAAATGATCTAAGATGATTAGGCAGATCCTGGATCTGTTAATCTTGATAACTGATCTCTGGCTAATGTGATTCTTCAAACAAGTTCGCAAATCAGATTAAAATGTCTGGATGAGCTGATCTGAGATATCTGTGTGTGTTGTGAAGGACAGATCTATCCATCCTCAATATTGTAATCATCAACGCAGCGATTGGCTGACGGCCCAGTGGCGTAAACACTGTTAACATAGGGCTTCCTTTCGCCAAAGTACAGTTTTCTCTGCCGTTTGTGGATGTAACTCTGTATTGTTGTTCTTGACAAAGGTTTACCGCAGTAGTGCCGAGCCCATGTGGTGATCTGGCTTATAGATGAATGAGGATTCTTGATGCAGCGCCCCCTGAGGGCTCGGAGATTAGGCTTGCGCTCTTGATGCTGCTTTTGTAGCAGATCATAATCACAATCACCTGTAGACATCACCTGTGTCACATCATTATTCAGCGGTTGACCTGATCACTGCCCTAAACTGCTCCTGTTCTGTTTCTGGAGTGTGCTGCAAAAACCAAAACTGGAAAAGGTGTTTATTTTGGAAAAAGATGATTAAAGTCCTGAGGAACACATTAAATAATATTTGTTGTATTGTCTACAATAAAAAATACATGTCAAAGTACATTTAGAAATCACTAGCTTTTTTTATTTGTGTTTTCCATATACTGTCCCTACTTTTTTTTTATTTGGGGTTGTAGTTTATTAATAATCCTCAGTCAATAAAATCCAGCATTCAACACACTTAATGCCAAAATACATTAATTAATATGCATTGAGGAATGTTTGATTATAGAATTCTACTCAAAATAAATAGTGATTTGGTGTTTGTTTACTGACTAAATGAATCTGTGTGTGTGTTTACAGTGTGGATCATGGAGGAGAGAAGAGGATTACAGCAGGACTGAACAAATGTATGTCACACACATGTACAGACATACTACACACACACACACACACACACACACACACCTTCATAAATGTCTCTTCTTGTGTTCAGATGCCTGTTTCCTCACACTGGATCTAAACACAGCACACACTCGTCTCATTCTGTCTGAGGAGAACAGAGAGGTGACTGGTGTGAGAGAGAATCAGCCGTATCCTGATCATCCACACAGATTTGATTATTGTCATCAGGTGTTGTGCAGAGAGAGTGTGTGTGGACGCTGTTACTGGGAGATTGACTGGAGTGGAGATGATGGTGTGTTTATATCAGTGTCATATAAGAGCATCGGCAGGAAGGAAGACAGTGATGAGTGTGCTTTTGGATATAATCCTCAGTCCTGGAGTTTATTCTGCTCTCCTTCCAGTTTTTCATTCAGACACAACGACAAAGAGACTGTTCTCCCTGTAGAGGCGCTCAGCAGGAGAATAGGAGTGTTTGTGGATCACAGTGCAGGAACTCTGATCTTCTACAACATCTATAGAGACACAATGAGCCTCATCCACTCAGTCCAGACCACATTCACTGAGCCGCTCTGGGCTGGGTTTTGGGTTGATCCTGGAACATCAGTGAAACTGTGCTGAAGACACAGCAGTGATGCTCTGGAGTCTCTTCTCTTTATCACATTAATCCTCCTGCTTAACTTCTGTCTGTGAAGAGTAGAGAACAGTGGTTGACTTTCTTGGCTTATTTCTTGACTCGATTATAGATATTTTTCGTAATGTTAGTTATTCTTTACTTGCTCTGAGAAGTATAAAGAGAGCAAATAAGACCAGGTTACCTGATCCTCTAGTTATTTAAGTTTCTTACTGTAGAGGGCTTTAACTTTGCACTGTTATATTTATATGATGGTTCTGTTTCGAGAGAATGGAACTCAACGGTGGTTTTATTACATTTTAAAACACATTTGACTCATTTTAGAGACACAGACATCAACACTCAGCAATGATGGTCTGATTGTTTGCTGCAGTGCATGCTGGGAGAATCATACAACATTCATCATTGGTTCCCAACATACACTGCTGAAAGAACCAACACTATTTCTGAGATGCACACACTGATTCTTTATGACTGTACAACTTAATAAATATACCACTGTGTCCCATTCTCTTATAACACAGTATTACATTTGTGATAAAACATCATTCAAACATTTCATTTTTCATTTTTTTCTGCTTATCTGTTGCTGGGGCAGCAGTCTTAGGACAGAACCCCAGACTCCCCTCTCCCCAGACACTTCCTCCAGCTCTTCTGGGGATCCTGAGGTGTTCCCAGGCCAGCCAAAAGACATAGTACCTCCAGCATGCCCTGGGTCCTCCCAGAGGCCTCCTCACAGTGGGACAAGCCTGGAACACCTCCCTAGGTAGGCACCCAGAAGACCTCTGAAACAGATGTCTGAGCCACCTCAGCTGGCTTCTCTCGAGTTCCTCCTGGGTGACAGAGCTCCTCACTCTGTCTATAAGGGTGTGTCCTGCCATCCTGTAAAGGAAACTCATTTCAACTGCTTGTATCCGATGCCACTGCACTGATCCGCCTGTCAATCTAATGTTCCATCCTTCCCTCACTTGTGAACAAAACTCCAAGATACTTGAACACCTTCACCTGGGGTAAGGACCTTTCTCCAACCTGGAGATGGCAAGCCATCTTTTTGTGGTCGGGTAACATGGCCTCTGATCGTGGAGGTGCTGATTCTTATTCCTGCCACATCACACTCTGCAGCAAACCACGCCAGTGCATGCTGAAGGTCCACGTCCGATGAAGCCAAGAGAACAACATCATCATCTGCAAAAAATTTGGCCCTAGGCTGCACCTAGAAATTCTGTTCATAAAAATTATGAACTGAACTGGTGACAAAGAGCAGCCTTGCTGGAGTCCAGCATGTACCGAAAACAAGCCTTACTTATAGCCGGCAATGTGAACCAAACTCCTGTGCTGTTCATACTGGGACTGGACAGCTCTTAACAGAGTGCCTCTGACTCCATACTCCAAGAGCACCAACAGAACGCCACAAGGGAGAGAGTCAAATGCCTTCTCCAAGTTCAAGAAACACATGTGGACTGGTTGGGCATACTCCCATGAACCCTCCAGCACCCTAGTAAAGGTATAGAGCTGGTCCAGAGTACCACAGCATGGACAAAATTTGTATTATTCCCCCTCGATCTGAGGTTCACCCATTAGCTGGATCCTCCAGTACTCTGGCATAGACTTTTCCCACTGAGGCTGAGGAGTGTGATCCCCTATAGTTCTATGATCCCCTTCTTAAAAATGGGAACCATCACACCAGTTGCCTAGTCCAGGGGTACTGTCCTGGATCTCTGTGTGATAATGTAGAGATGTGTCAGCCAAGACAGCCCCACAATATGCAGAGACTTGAGATAAACAGGGTGTATGTCATCCACTCCTGCTGCTTTACTACTGCGAAGCTTACAAACTACCTCAGTGACCTCAGCTAGGGTGATGGGTGAGTCCACTTCTGCATCCCCAGTCTCTGCTTCCTCAATGGAAGACATGTCAGTGGGATTGAGGAGATACCCAAAGTATTCCTTCCACTGTCCGGCAATATCTCCAGCCGAGGTCAACAGCTCCTTGCTTCTGCTGTAAACAGTGTCAGTGTGGAACTGCTTACCCCTCCTGAGGCGCCGGATGGTTGGCCAGAATTGCTTTAAGGCCAATCAGTGGTCTTCCTCCATGGTCTCCTTGAATTCCTCCTAAGCCCAAGTTTTTGCTTTCACAAACCACCCGGGTTGAAGCATACTTGGCCTGTCGGTACCCAACAGCTCGGGAGACCTACAAGTCAACCAAGACTGGTAGGACTCCTTTTTCAGTGTCCACCATTGGGTTCATGGATTGCCATCAAGACAGGCACCACAGACCTTACAGCCACATCTCCTCACAGATGTGTCAACAATGGAGCCAAAGATCATGGACCACTCTGTCTGGTCAAAGCGCTTCTGGAGGTGAGAGTTTCCTCTGATGTGTGGTTCAGCTAGGCGTCCCCCCCCCCCTGCCAGTGGATCTAACTCACCACCAGGTGGTGATCAGTTGACAGCTCTGCCTTTCTCTTTACCCGAGTGTCTAAGACATACGGTTGGAGATCAGATGATACAACCACAAAGTCAATCATCAACCTCCGCCTTATGGTGTCCTGGTGCCATGTGCACTGATAGACACGCGTATGCTTGAACATGGTGTTTGTTATAGACTCTGATTAGCATAGAAGTCCAACAACAGCACACCACTCACAATTACCACCTCCCAATCACACCTCTCCAGGTATCACTGTTATTACCCGTGTTGATTTACCCCAGTAGAGTCCTCAGTATGAGCACCTTCCAGCATACTATCAAGGACTCCAAGAAGGTTGGGTACTCTACACTGGTGTTTTGCCCATAGGCACAAACAACAGTGAAATATCTATCCCCGACCCAAAGGCACAGGATGTTCACTAGGGAAATCGCCAACACATGGCAGTTAATTTGGGAAGCTAATCGCCTCTCACCATGGGCAACTCCGGAGTAGAAAAATTCCAGCCCTTCTCAGGAAGCTGAGTTTCAGAGCCCAAGCTGTGCATGGAGATGAGCTCAACTAGCTCTAGTAGGTACTCTTCAACCTCCTGCACAAGCTCAGGCTACTTTCCTCCCAGTAAGGTGACATTCCAAGTCCCAAGAGCCAGTTTCTGTGGCAGATGATCGGGTTGTCATGATCCTAACCTTCGACCACTGCCCAACCTACGATGCACCGATCCCATATGGCTCCCCCAGCAGGTGGTAGGCCGGCATGAGGATCATTCAAACATAAAAGATCCAAATTAATTTGGACTTTTGGAGAGTCTGTCAGAAATAAGGTCAAACAGGTTAGTGATAAGTATAGTTGCTGTTTATGGAGTTGTTTAATAATCCTCTGCTGAAATATTGAGAGATTGAATGTGTTTTATTTCAGTTGATTTCCTCTATGGCTGTAACTGAAGTATTATTATTATCATTTTATTAGATGTTCATCTAGCTGTGTGTGTAATGAGTAATGAGCTTTCACACACACATTCACTCAGATCATGTCATTCCTGTAGTGTAAACTGCTTTGATTTGAGCATCAATAACCAGAGGAGCTTGAGCTGATGTTTGAATTAATGATCATTAAGTCAAATGAATCTATCATCACAGTGTATTATATATCCTCTCAGCTCTGGAGCTCACTTCCTCCTGATCTCTGTAATTTAAACTCAGCTTCAATCCAAACTGAAAGCATGTATGTTCAGAACCTCCTCCTCTCGAACATACGTATGACCTGTCTATTATTAAGATATTAGTGATTATAAAGATCTTATTCTGCATCCCTAATCTTACCCGATACCTAAATCTAACTTCTTCAAATCGCTAATTGTTCGTTTATTTAGCTGCTAGTGTTAGTTAAAGGCTCGTTAATAACGTGAATTGTGACCTAAAGTGTTATTGTAATCTTTGAATCATTTGTTTAATCTCTGCTCTGTTTTCTTGAGGACAGCTGTTGCAGTGCTGCGTGAGAAGGGCTAAATGTGGAACGGAGCTCATTGAATTAAAGCTGCTCAGCTTGACTTGGTGTTTTGGTGGTTTCTTCATTCATCCTTTCACATACATAAACACAGAGAGATTTGGGGGAGCGCACCAACACATGGAGTTACTGTCCAAACCTGCTGCAGTGCCGGTCTCGACGCTCGACTAGCCCTCTCAAATAGTACACACACAGTGGTCATTCTCCTCCTACAATCACTTGATTCTGCTCAACATACTGCTAACACACATCAATGATGTCTCCACGCGGACACACGTCAAAACTATCAGTTGTGTTCTTGTTGGAGTTACTTTACGGTTTTAAGTTGGGTCAACTGATGATATTGTTCACAGATCATCCAAACCTCGAAACATGTGCACTGTTCAGTCATCTCACTTTAGGAAATACCAAATAGCTGAATAAATGTGTGTGTGCGTGCGCGTGTGTGTGTGTGTGTGTGTGTGTGTGTGTGTGTGTGTGTGTCTCAACTTAGAGCTCATTTCGACTTGTTTTTCTGAAGTGAACAATATTTCGCACCTTCAGTCAACACAACAGGTATGGAGGAAACAGAAAGATCTATGCACATCAAGACTGTGTGTGTGTGTGTGTGTGTGTGTGTGTGTGTGGTTTGTGGTTTGTGGGATGTACACTTGTGTTTTTCTCATGTCTTTTCTCATAAAGCAGGTTGAAAGCAGTTTTTCAGAAGACTCTTCAGAGATTCACAGTCATTAGAGGTGAGAGATGTGTTTCTGGAGAAGTGTTTCTCAGTCTTTGTGCTCTGCATATTCACAGTATGTCTTCATGTTTATGATGTATTTATGTTAGATTTGTCTGTTCTTGTGTTGTAAAGCGTTGTGCACAACAGTTGAATATATCTGCAGCATTGCAGCTTAGCTCTGTTGTTGTTTTAGCCTTAATATAATCCTCAAGAGGTTATGAATCATTACACTGATGAAGGCTCTCGCAGCTCAAATGTTGATGTTTCTTTCCTCCTGTTGTGTATTTAATACTCTATAAATGATTTAGCTGTTTGTTCAAGCTACGTCTGTATAATGAGCTGAACTCTTCAGATTTATTCAGGACAACTTAATTCTTTCATGTTCAATCCACTTCAGCTTGTTAACTTAATCAGTTTGCGTTGGGAAACCCTGCACAGTGTAAATGAGTGAGTGCTTCTTGATGATCTCTTATTAGAAGAGCCCTTATGCGATATGTCGGCTGTGTTCTGATTGATAGAGTCCCTACACAGGGGAAATCCTCAAAACCTTTATTAAAGAGATCCTCATTCACTCACCCTTTGAGTCTCTTTATTCTGTTCAACACAAAAGCAGATATTTAGAAAAATGTAGTAAACCTCCAACCATTGACTTCTAGTATTTGTTTTGTTTGTTTTCCTACTGCAGAAGTCAATAGTGACAGGTTTTCAGCATTCTACAAAATATCTTCTTTAGTGTTCAACAGAGCTCAAGCACCCGAGGGAGAGTATATGCGGAGTAAATTCTCATTTGTGGGTGAACTCTGCACTGAAGACGCTTCATAGAGGCGTTTGACACAACATACCTCTGTAAATAAATGTCATTTACATTAATAAAACACACTAAGATGCCATTTGAATGAAATATGTCTTGTATATACAGACAGAATTATTCGCCCCCTTTGAATGTATTTTTCTTATTTAAATATTTCCCAAATGATGTTGAACAGATTGAGGAAATGTTCACAGTGTGTCTGATAATGTTTGTTCTTCTGGAGAAAGTCTTATTTGTTTTATTTCAGCTAGAATAAAAGCAGTTTTAAATTTTTTAAACACTATTTTAAGGTCAATATTATTAGCCTCTTTAAGCTCTATATTTTCCGATAGTCTCCAGAACAAACCATCATTATACAATGACTTGCCTAATTACCCTAACTTTACCCTAATTACCCTAGTTAAGCCTTTAAATGTCACTTTAAGCTGTATAGAAGTGTCTTGAAGAATATCTAGTCTAATATTATTTACTGTCATCATGACAAAGAGAAAATAAATCAGTTATTAGAGATCAGTTATTAACACTATTATGATTAGAAATGTGCTGGAGAAATAGGAAGCTTTACAATATTATCTGTGTGCATATGCATTAGATTAGTCAGCACTGAAGCCAAATCTGGAGCTCATCTAACAAAACATCTGACAATAACAGCCAGACGTAGATGCTTTAGAAAAATATTAAATACAAATTTAAACAAGAGGAGCAAAAACACGGAGAAATTGAGTTGAAATTTTGTAGGTTGTAATTTTTGGCCAATATTATGCTTGAATTTAATTGTATTATCCTTTCATTTCTAAATATGTTCGATGACTAAAATAATATTGTAATAAATATATCTGTTTAGTTTAAATGCACCAAAATACATTCACTGAGAAATGGAGGAACATATTTAATTTTAAAATGGACTGTACTCAATTAATAAATGATCATTTTCCTCATAACCTATACTTGCCTAGTCTTCATCAGTCTGTTATGCTCCATTCTAGAAACGGCTCGCTTAACTTGTAATTGTGACAGAGAACAGCAGGAATATTTCCTGAAGCATTAGTTACCGCATTTGAAGAGGCTGGCAAGTGGTATAAAAGCGCACATCACATATCAGCAGCACTCTCCTGGAGCGTGAGAGAACTGTTTCTGTGCAGGAAATCTGTAATCACTGCCCCAGACTCTAGTCAAATGTTACTGCTGCACTGCGAAAATGCTGCTCTTACTTAGAGGTTTGTCTTGTTTCTAGTCCAAATATCTAAAAGTTCTTCAATCAAGAAATATTTTCAAGACGAGCACTAAATATTGTCTTATTTTCAGAAATAATGTGAGATTTTCCATAAAACAAGCTAAATAATCTGAATAAAAACATCGTCTTCATATAATTTGCCATTGTTCTGCTTATTTTAAGTAAAAGCTCACTAAATGTTGACTATATTTTTGAAAACAAGACTATATTTTACGCTTGTCTAGAATTTCAGAATTGTGAGATATTTGGACCAGAAACAGGAGCATGTTTCGCAGTGTGAACAGCATTGTACAGTGAAAAATGGAGAAATCCTCTTTCTTTTCTCATGAAAACAGTCGTAATGATAAAAGTAATAATAAAGTATTATAAATAATAATAAACAGATCAACATGTAACAATCAAATATTACCTAATAAATGATATAAAAACAATTCAATCATAATATAAATATAACCCTAATATAATGACCCTTAAAATAAATGAACGCAAAGTGTTTGGCTGTATATACACTGAACACACAGTTCTGTTCTGTCAATGCACATGCCCCGTTTCTGAAACTGAACTCAGCTTTGACCGTCTTATCTGATGTTGCTGCTAGTTCATGGAACTACACTAAACACACACACACACACACACACACACACACACAAACACACACACACACACACACAGTGACTAAAGCTTCCTGTTTTTCAAATAACCCACACACACACACACACATATGCTCACACCTATGCATTACAAGCACAGCGTCTCAACACATTTCTGAAGTGCTGCATATAAGATCATGGTGGTGAGCTGCAGTGACTTCCTCTGTTTCTCACAGGATGTTCTCAAACACCGCCAGAAACTGAACATCTGAAGTCCAGAGCTCGGCTGTGCCACATACAGTATGCTGTTCAACTCGATGTTAAACTAACTGAGTCTGTCAGATTCACTTATCCACAGATATGCTCGAGTAACTTTGTTACCCGCTTTACTTTAATAACAATATACTTCTGCGAAACTTCTGCGATGTTCAGATTTGAGCTCATGGTGGAGCTGGACTATATGGCCAAAACTCATCACAGTCATTTTTGTTTTATATTGACACTCCTCATACTGTCCTAAACCTACTTCACATTCAAACACAGATTATTAGCACCTCAATTAAGTCACAGAGCTGTTGTGGTTTTAGAGTTTTCCTCTAATGCTAACACACTATAAAATCCAGCTTTTAATCTAAAAGTTTCCACCATTTTCTCAAACCAGCGACCTTCTTGTTGTGAAGCGACAGCACGACTTACTGTGCCACTACGTCGCCCCTGTTATTCATCAAAAATATAAATAATACTTAAATTATATATATATATATATATATATATATATATATATATATATATATAT
>CAIGQZ010023489.1:113331-129421 GCA_903798205.1 Danio tinwini
TGTGTGTGTGTGTGTGTGTGTGTGTGTGTGTGTGTGTGTGTGTGTGTGTGTGTGAGAGAGCTGACTGTACGTAATGTGTACGCTCAGTTCCCTTCTCTCTCTCAGGTGTGTGTGTGTGTGTGTGTGTGCGCAGACGCTGATCTTCCTCCTCATCCGCTGTCACACACACATGATCAGCTGAATGTCCAAATGCCACATGACGAGTTGTAGTTACGCCTTTATTTACTTTTGTATGTGTCGTCACTCTGACAATAAACATCATCAGTTCATCAGAGGAGTCTTCATTATTAATGTTTACCTCACTCTCTGACCCCAGACGTGCTCAATAATGTTCATATCTGGTGACTGGGCTGGCCAATCCTGGAGCAGCTTGACCTTCTCTGCTTTCAGGATCTGTGATGTGGAGGCTGAGGTATGAGGAGCGCTATCCTGCTGGAGAATGGTCCCTCTCCTGTGGTTTGTAATGTAATGGGCAGCACAAATGTCTTGATACCTCAGGCTGTTGATGTTGATCATCCACTCTGCAGATCTCTCGCACGCCCCACATACTGAATGAACCCCAAACCATGATTCACCAAACTTGACTGATTCCTCTGAGAATCTTGGTCCATGCTGAATGAATGTTCCCCGTGTCCTTCCTTGGTCAAACGTTCGCGCTCACAAATGATGCTCTCCAACTTGGTATTTACAGTGACCAATGTGTTCGACCCAATTTCTGAAGTTTTGAGATCCGCTGCCTCTAACTCAAAACTCGCAGTGGATGTTCCAGGGATGACACTGAGCTGCTTATCATCAAGTGTGGATGAGGGATGCCCTGTGTCCCTCAGTGTTGGCTAACAGCAGTTCAGTTGGTAGACGAGCAAAAACAATGTCAAAAAGCAGCTATTTTAGCAGTTCTGAACATTCATTTAGCTCATTTAATATTAGCATTTTTATTACGTATTTTCATCACATCAAGATTACAAACTAAAAACAATAAATAAATATAGAAGAGTAATAGAAACAATGAACAGCAGCCAACTTTGTAAGCATAATAAAATGATTAAACTATACATTAGGCTTTAATTGACTAGCCTACTTTATTTCCTGGGACGCAGTCCTCCATGACATCCTACAGCCAGTCGGTTTGTCATTAATTCTCATTCGAGACTATTAGGGCTGTAACGGATCACAACCCACAGTTCAGAACACACACGACCCGCAGATTAATAACTTTTATTCACTTGTAGGTTAATCCAACATTATAACAGTAGCAGAGAGATCCCGTGTCATTCAAATCATGTGCATGAACGCATTTTGGCGTCTCTATAAGGTTTAATGATGACGGAAACGGTTGTATGTTTATTAATCCTTCACTGAACTTGACGCTGGTGGATTTTGTAGATTACATGCGTAACCAACAGGTGGCGACAGACAACCATCAAACTGATGTCACTGAATAGGTTTTCAGAAATGATCCACCGCTAATGAAACATGACGTTTAATGAGTGAATCAAATATGATCAGAGGTTAGATTTCTATATTCAGCATTATCAGCGCCAAAGATCATGTTTCCTGTTGAATAGTGTCCTGTTTAGCTGCTCTTTCTTGATGTTTATTTAGGTTCTGTTTGTTAAACCGAAGGCTTTTGCAATAATGTTTTTGTATAAATGGAAAGCACATGACATTGGTGGTCTCTGTTTTTCGCTGATCTGAAAACGGGTCTAATTCATGACTCAAAAACCGTAGAGCCATCATAATTATGCGAAATATCTGCGATGTGCTTCTGTTCATTAATCCAGTCATAATCTCAGCAGAGTTCAAACCTGAGAGCTTCAGTATTTCAACAGCTTTTCTGAATTATGATCAGTCACAGAAGGACTGAGATAACAGATTAAAGAGATTAATATCAGTTTAACAGAGGCGCCTGATCAAGTGTGTGGCCATTACGTGATTAAACCAAACTCACTGAATAACTCTTCACACATCATCAAACCTACTGAATCATGAGGTGAACATGAATATAATGAGTTCATGTAGATCTGACCCTGGACTGATTCATTTACACACATGTGTGGCTGTTTCCCCCCAATATAGTGCAGCCCTAGATTACAGTAATATATAACATAAGTGAGCACAGTTATTAGAGGGAGAAGCCTGCATTACACAGTGTGGTGTTGTCCAGTTCCCTGTTAACTCGTGACTCTTAACCTAAAGATCTGTCTTATAATGTTTATATCAAGGCATATATAACCCAACTCCTGGAGATAACCCAACTGGGCCTTCCCAAGGAGCCTGGTTCTCTTGATTGGGTTTCTGTAGGCCCTTCAGATGTAGATGACTGTTTGTGTGTGAAACAGTCCAGTGAGTGAGTCACCATTGACTTCCACAGCAGGAGGAGAACACTACTGGGGTCAATGGTGACCCTCAGCTCAACATCTTCAACATGCCCTATAATACACAAAGGGGTGAATATATGTCAAATGTTTATAAAATATGAGTAATTATATTAGTAATTTACATAATAATTAGTATCATTTAATGATAAGTATTAAACTTGTTAAATTAACTCCTTTATTTAAGATAACGTGTGTATGTGTATTATATTATCATGTAACTGGAGCACAAGATCAGTAAAAATACACATTAATATTACATATTTAGTCCAAAAATCATCAGGTGATTAACTGAAGATCGTGTTTGATTTAGACATTTTCTACATTTACATCCATAAATATATCAACACCTTGATTTTAGGTGATGTGAATTTCTGAGAGCTTCATTTGTTCCACTTTAAAGGCGATTTTTCCTCAATCTTTATATTTTCTGAAGCCTCAGATGATCAATAGTTGAGTCTCAGCCACATATTGTCCATTCTAAAGCAGATGAATGACAATAAAGGCTGGTGAAACGGCTTTATAGTCATGTTTATACAGAGGAGTGACGGTGAAAGCTCGCCGGGTGAGGTGACGAGGGCGCGATGTTTACCTGCGCTGCTCATTTGCATCTGTTATTTATCAAGACGCGCTCCGCCAATCAGCGCTTGGCGTGCTCCTGACGTCACCGCAGGAGAAAGTGCGGATGCGGAGTGTGTTTGTGTGTGTGTCCGGTGTCCCGCGGTGGTGCAGAAGATGTCGGAGCCCAGTAAACACGACATCTGCGCGGTGCTCAAGCGACTGCGAGCCGCTGCTGCCAACAAGGTGAGTGCGACAAACACACACACACACACACACACACTCTCACACACTCTGAGGAGGAGAAGAGTTTCACACACACTTCAGGAAGCAGGAAGACGGAGGACACGTCACAGCTTCAGCAGGACTAACATATGGCAGATGCTGGAGTGTGTGTGTGTGTGTTCAGAAAAAACACTCTCTCAGGACACACACACACCTGTTTGAGGAGAGTTACTTCACTACAGTTGTGGAGAACAGCTGGAAACAGCAGCAGATGTTGGAGATCTATATCTGATATCTGCTGTGTGTGTGTGTGTGTGTGTGTGTGTGTGTGTGTGTGTGTGTGTTCATATTGTTAACATGAGCTGTACAGCAGTGAGCTGTGTGTGTTTAGTCAATATGGCAGTGTGTTTATTCAGTGTGTGTGTGTGTGTCTCAGGTGTGTTTCGACTGCTCAGCGAAGAACCCCAGCTGGGCGAGCATCACATACGGTGTGTTTCTGTGTATCGACTGCTCTGGCACACACCGCTCTCTGGGGGTTCACCTGTCCTTTATCAGGTACACACACACTCTTTCATCATGTAAACATTACACACACACACACACACACACAGTGTCCTTCATCAGGTAAACGTCACTCATCTGTGTGTTACTCTGTATTGAGTAAGTGATTACTACAGGTCATGACGGTGTGTGTGTGTGTGTGTGTGTGATGTGGGACCGCTCTCCTGTGTCCCTCAGACTGATTCAGGGTCTGTGGCGTCTCACTGCAGTATTTGCATTATATTTCCCTTCACCTGTTGTGCTTAATCTGGTGACGCCACACACACACACACACACACAGTTGGCTCGAGCTCTACCAGTGGGTACGTCTCAGTCCCCTCTCTAGCTCCAGAGATAGTGGATCAGCAGGCCGTGTACACTAATGAGGGCACTGCTGAGTTTAGGGCATCTGCTTCTGTGTTTGGATTGGCTCCTCCTCTGATGATGTCAGCCTAATGCTTCAGTCACAATATTCTAAGCCACACCCCTCTTACTGTTAGTTTGCTCTGAAGGATTGATATGCTAAACAAAGCCCCGCCCCCTACTCAATATTTAGTGTCAGCTGGAAGTTCATCAAGAGTTTAAGATTGTGTGTGTGTGTGTGTGTGTGTGTGTGTGTGCGTGTGTGTGCAGGTCTACAGAGCTGGACTCTAACTGGTCCTGGTTTCAGCTGCGCTGTATGCAGGTGGGAGGGAACGCCAGCGCGGTGAGTGACATTACTATAGTATTCACTGTGTTCTTAAAGGCACAGTCCACCCAAACACTCAACGCTCTGTCCTCATACACTCTCTTCACTTCTGTCAGCCCTGTGTGGCTCACTCTTCTGCTGAACACTAGAGAAGATATTCAGAAGAATGCTGGAAACCGCTCACCATTGACTTTGTTTTTCCTACTATGGAAGTCAATGGAGACGGCTTTCCAACATTCTACAAAGTATCTTTTATTTTGTGTATACCAATGAAACTCAATAGTGTGTGTGTGTGTGTGTGTGTGCTGTACAGAGCGCCTTCTTCAGTCAGCACGGCTGCAGCAGCAGCAGCGCAGCGAACGCTAAATACAGCAGCAGAGCGGCGGCGCTCTACAGAGACAAGATCAAGAGTCTGGCCACACAGGCCACCCGACAGCACGGCACTGAGGTCAGAGGACACACACTCATCATGATGATAGTGTGTTTTTCTACCTGTGTGTGTGTGTGTGTGTATGTACTCATGCTGACCTGTGTGTGTGTGTGTGTGCAGTTGTGGCTGGACGCTCAGGCTCCTCTGTCTCCCTCCTCTCCGCTGGACAAACAGGAGGACTTCTTCACTCAGCACACACAGGTGAGGAGCAGCCGTCAACACTGGTCATACATATAGAGAGAGAGAGAGAGTGACTGATTTATTCTCGTGTGTGTGTGTGTGTGTGTGTGTGTGTGTGTGTGTGTGTGTGTGTGTGTGTTTCCCAGAGTGCCCTGTCGGACACAGTCCAGCTGAACAGCAGCCAATCACAGGAGAGAGCTCAGGATAACAACAATAACGGTATGATAACTGTGGCTCAGACACCGCGGAGATGGTGTGTGTGTTTCTGAGGAGTGTGTTTAAGAGTGTGTTTGGTTTGTGCAGCACAGATGTGTAGATATGGTGAGTGTGTGTGTGTGTTTCTGAAGTGTGTGTTTGTGTTGTGGAGCGCAGCGAAGAGTGAAGCAGGACCCAGTGTGGAGCAGCTCAGTGTGTCTCCAGTCCAGTCTGCTGCAGGTGAACAACAACACACACACACACACATATACACACACACACACTTACTCAAACACAGAGAGAGAGAGAGCTGCAGTAATGGTCTGTTTGTCCTCTACAGAGCCGCTGTCTCTGTTGAAGAAGAAGCCCACCGCAGTGAAGAAATCAGTGAGTGTGTGCTCCGTCTTCATCTGCTGTCCTGTGCTAGACTAGTCTACAGTGTCATGCAGAGCTGTTTTTGGTGTAATGTGAGCGTGTCCTCAGCTAATTGACCTGAAATGATGTCATAACTCTACACCGTATGGTTAAAGAGGTCTCTGAGTAGTGAGTGTGTTCCCGCACACGTCTTCATCATGCTGGAGGTCTCTGATCACCTGCTGCAGATACAGACATGATGCCACGCTTGACTAGTTTAGTCTGTCTAAACCTCAAGAAGAGCTCATGAGCCTTGAGAGATCATCTCTGCCCGTGTGTGAGGGTTTAGACGAGCTGTCTGAAAGGTGTGTGTGTGTGTGTTTGTGTTGAGGCGGGCGGCGGCAGGAGAGCAGGTCTGGGCGCACAGAAGGTCAGCAGTCAGAGCTTCACACTGCAGCAGAGGAGAGCTCAGGCGGAGGACAGACTGACGGAGCAGAGGACCAGCACCGATCAAGACCACGGGTGAGGGAGTGTGTGTGTGTGTGTGTGTGTGTGTGTGTGTGCTTGTCCAATTCTTGTCTTAGGATAATTCAGTTTTGATAGACCTCAAGTGTTTCTACCTGAGTCTTCATTATAGGGATAAATACAGTGTGTCTGTGTGTGTGTGTGTGTGTGTGTGTGTGTGTGTGTGTGTGTGCAGTGTGTGGTCAGTGAGCCGTGTGCAGCAGGCAGTGGATGTTCAGCGCAGTGCTCAGGGCGGCGGCAGCAGGATGAAGCAGCAGCAGGAGGAGCGGCTGGGCATGGGGCTGGGCGGACGCAGGTCAGAATCATCATCCTTCATTACTGTAATGATGATCTATTCAACTGCTTTCGAGTGGGCGTGGCCAAATGGTCAGAGGTACACGCCCACTGCTGTGATTGGCTGGCAGCTGTGCATATGAGCAGCTCTAATCAGGCAGTGCTGTAGAAGTGGGCGGTGGTGCTCTGAGAAGGCGGGGCTCACCCACACTTATTGTGTGTGTGGGCGTGGCTAATGTGTGAGTGGGTGTGGCTAATGCTCCCCCTGTGCTGTGCAGTGGTCTGTCCCACTCGGTGACGGAGGACATGCAGACGATCATCCAGCAGGACTGTCCATCTCTGAGCTCCAGGAGAGTGTATGAGGAGGACGAGCAGCAGCAGGAGGACACGCGCTTCTGCTCCAGGTGATGATTCAATGCTGTGTGTGTCAGTGTGTGTGTGTGTGTGTGTGTTCATTAATGTGAGTGTGTGTGTCGTAGAGCTCTGGATGAAGGCCGCGGCTCCTCAGATCTGTTCTTCTCTCAGTGGAGCTCAGAGAAGCAGAGCCGGATGAAGCCCGAGTCCGATTACTGTCTGGATGATGAACACCGGTGAGACGGAGACCTCACAACACACATGTCCCTCTATATCCACAATAACACTTGCTCTGCTGGACACTGGACGTCAGCTTTGGGTGTAATGAAGTTTCAGACTAACAATTAAAGGAGTGCTGTCCATTTGAGCTGATTTAATTACAGTTCATTATAATGTAGGTGCTTTAAATACTCAAATTTATTCAGAAGCTGTGGTTTTAGTGCTATTATAATTCATTAGTTCATGAAAATATCACACACACACACACACACACACACACACACACACAGACATTCAGAGAAGCAGAGTGACTGGCATAATTAGCTGATATTTAATCTAGACATCATTAGATTTGGGCATCAGTTATGAGTATTAATATGATGAGTTATAGAGTCATTAACAGAAAACTTTTACAGTTTGATGCAAATGTTTTGGTTAAAAATAAATACAATTTAAAGAGTAAAAGACATGTAAACCTCAACACACAGACAACAGAAACGTAATTATTACTTAGTATTTGGTTGTTTTAAACCGAGTGATTATAAAAGTCATTGAAATACAATATTAATGGTGTAATTAGTAACCCAACACTGCTGGACATGTTCAGTCTGACCAACGAGGAGGACTAAAACTAAACTGAATAGAAATGGTGTCACACTGTCTCCTCTGTCTATAGGCCAATTGATGAACTAATGGGCAGTTGCTGCATAAAACATATGCTAGAATAGTTGTCGGTTCATTCCGCTGTGGTGACCCTTATTGAATACAGAGACAAAGCTGAAGAAGAATGAAGGAATGAACTAAATAGCATTACAAAACCATTAATAGTGTGTGTGTGTTTGTGTGTGTGTGTGTGTGTGTGTGTGTGTGTGTGTGTGTGTTTGTGTGTGTGTGTGTTTGTGTGTGTGTGTTTGTGTGTGTGTGTGTGCGTGTGTGTGTGTGTGTGTGTGCGTGCGCGTGTGTGTGCGTGTGTGTGCAGGGCCTCAGCGAGGAGGAAGGAGCCTCCGTCAGTGTCTGATGACGCTCAGAGGAAGTTTGGAGATGCTAAAGCCATTTCATCTGACATGTTCTTCGGGACGCAGGACAGCTCAGAGGTGAGACACACACACACCTGACAGACACACCTGAGCGGAGCTGTGTTAATAACTCCTGAGCGGAGTCACTGACTGTGTTGTGTTGTGTTTTCAGTATGAGGTTCGAGCTCGACTAGAGAATTTCTCCAGCAGTTCTGCCATCAGCTCAGCTGATCTGTTCGATGAGCAGAAGAAAGCTGCAGGTTTGAGTCTCCAGTGTTTACATCAGGAGTGTCCAAACTCGGTCCTGGAGGGCCGGTGTCCTGGAGAGTTTAGCTCCAACCCTAATCAAACACACATGAACAATCTAAGTAAGCTCTTACTAGATATACTAGAAACTTCCTGGCAGGTGTGTTGAAGCAAGTTGGAGCTCAACTCAGCAGGACGCCGGCCCTCCAGGACTGAGTTTGGAGACCCCTGGTTTACATGATCAACACCTGAGGTGTTTGGTGCAGGATTGGATTTAGGATAGTCACATGATCTAAAACTGACAGTAAACACTGTGTAGTCTGAATGAGGCCAAGACTGATGATCAGCCAATCAGAATCAGGCATTCAGCAGCTCTCCACTATACTAGTTTTAAAGTGTTTTAGATGTGAGTATCAGTCTGTTAGTCTTAAGCGCAGCTGTAGTCTAGTGTCTCTAAAGCTGAGCTTCCCTTTAGCAGATATAACCCCCCTATAAACATCATCTTCCACCTAGAGCACCGGTGTCAAACTCAGCTCCTGGAGAGCCGCAGCTCTGCACACTTTAGTTCCACCCCTAATCAAACACACCTGATCACACTAATTAATCCTCCAGGCTTGTTTGAAACCTACAGGTGAGTGTGTTGGAGCAGGGCTGGAACTAAACTCTGCAGGGCTGCAGCTCTCCAGGAGCTGAGTTTGACACCTGTGGCCTTAATGGATCAATGTCGTCTCATACTTCAGTTTCTCATCAAACCTTCTGACCAATCAGAAGCTCTCTAGTGTCTGACATGCCCCGCCCCTTCTTCTCATTGGCTGTTCATTTGATGTGCTTGAGCTAAACCACTCTCACTGGAAGAGCTGTCATAAAAACTAATGCTGTTGGTGGATTATTAAAAAAGGGAGGGGCTACTCTATGCCCCGCCCTCTCTCCATGTTTCACTTGAGATTGAGACTTCACAGAGTTGTGTACTCCTCTGTGGTAGTGGCATGAAGGTTATATTAACGTGTGTGTGTGTGTGTGTGTGTGTGTGTGTGTGTGTGTGTGTGTGTGTCAGCCTCTAGCAGCTCGTACCGTCTGAGCAGTGTCCTTCCCTCAGTGCCGGACATGACCCAGCTGAGGAGCGGAGTGAGGTCTGTCGCCGGGAAGCTGTCAGGGATGGCCAGCGGAGTTGTGTCCACTATACAGGTCAGTCTCACACACACACACACTTATCATTAATCAGAGTGTATGCTGGAGTTTAATGTGAAGCTCAGATCTGTCCATCCGAATATCATGATTAGCAGTGCAGCGATTGGCTCATTGGTCCATTAATATTCATAATAATAATAATTGTGTGTGTGTGTGAATATCTCCAGCAGCCTCTAATGGTTTGTTCTTATCCGACTTAATGCAGAAACGCTTTGATTGATTGACATGCTCCCTTTGTACGTGTCATCAGAGGGGGAAAGCCCCGCCCACTAGTGCCCATCATCTCATTAGCATAAACAGCAGCCCTGAGTGAGAAGCAGCCGTCTGTCCATTAGCCAGTAGAGTGTTTGAGCTGCTGAAGATGATGTCAGCATAGACTAAGAGGATTATAGATGTGGAGTAGCTCCGCCCTCTTCTGAAAAAGGGCACAATCTCATTTGCATTTAAAGCGACAGTCGCCAAAACGCCACAAGTAGGATCAAAGGCTGAAAGGGTCAGTTTCAGACAGCTAGAGGACATCATCTGTGTGATATACTCCGCTCACACACACACACACACACACACATACACACACACACACACACACACACACACACACACACACACACTCTAGAGATGCATTTACAGCTCATATAATAGATATAAACACTGAAGTGTCTCTTAGTCCACTTACGAACTGATCAATAAGTGTGTGTGTGTTTCCCCCACAGGACCGCTACAGCACCTGACGGGCCGCTGTGTGCTGCAGATGTCATCTATTCAGTGCTGTTGTTGGGGGTCTACAGTAGTGTGTTGAATGCTGCAGCTTCTGCTCGGACTGAACTGTTCTGGACCAAAACCATCTTTCTATATGAAGAAATGTTTACTAGCCTTTATATTGCACTATTCCTGCTGTTTATACTACAGTAACACTATAATCAGAGCTTTATTAGAGGTGTGGATGAGGAATGATCATGAAGACGGGGATGTGTGATATAATTACCATAGAGCACAGTACATGTGTGAATAATGAAGATGATGAAGCCGTATTCACCCTGTTGCCTTATGTGTGTGTGTTTATTTGCTTTATCATATATGAGGGTCACTTTACTGGGGGGTGATTAATGTGGTGAACTGGTTTAGATCAATAAAGAGCAGATATTGCCAAATAACAGCTCTCCAGTGTGTCCGTTCATCATCCGAACACTACAATAATGTACACAGAGGTCATTTATTAGCTATGCTTACTACACGTACACTACATTAGTGTGTGAGCAGGAGTGGGGGGGGGTGGTCTGTCATAACCAAGATGAAAAATACTGTAATACGGTATTTGACTGTATATGAGATATTTGAGTTTCCTTTTCCAGCACTATGAAGCAAACAGGAATTGTACGGTTGTGTAGAGTGTTTTCTAGTAACCTGTAGTGTTAGTCTGCAGCGTGGTTATCGAGACAAGGGCGCTTTGTTAGTAGTCAGACTCTGGGGAAGCTTTATTTACCCTTCTCTAAGCCCCGCCCACTCCACGCGCGTGTCCGCTGACCGGATGTTCTGCGTGGCGTTTTTGAGTTCGTCGGCGGGTGTCTGTAAAGTTGGTCTCCGGTAAAGTGTGTTATGATACCGGTCTAACGGAGGATGAAGCGCTCTGATCCCCGCACTCACAGCTGAGGGAGAGTCACCGGGAGTCAACCATGAAGCAGCGGCAGAGGAGCTCTCAGCGTTCGCGGGACTCTGAGGAGGAGACCCGAAGCGAGCGCTCCATCACCGCGGCCTCCTCAGAGCGCGCAGACGGACTCACGCTCTCCTGCGGCGGCCTGCTCTACCTCTGCGTGCCGCTGATCCTCTCAGGGTGAGTCCAGCCGCTTAAAACCCACTTAAGTCGTTCTGAGAGACACAAAAGCAGTCAACATTAGATTCAGACATCGTCTGAAAGCAGTTTAAATCATCTTTACTCTCATGTTTGGTTTGTGAGGATGGGAGAATATGTGGCTGATGTACAACGAATCTGAGGGCGCACAATAATGAAGTAAATAGTGAGAAAATCACCTTTAAAACAGTATATAACTCTTAAAAATGAGGTTTAGTGAGGTACTGTATTTACTAAAACAAACTATACATGTATTACAGTGTTTATTAAGCCTATTAACATAAGTTAATCAACATATAAACGGTCAATGTTTGTGTAAGCCAGGGCTGCCCAAATTCGGTCCTGGAGGGCCGGTATCCTGCATATTTTAGTTCCAACCCTAACTAAACACACCTGAACCAGCTAATCAACGTTATTCTAGGTATACTAGAAAGCTCCAGGCAGGTGTGTTGAAGCTAAACTATGCAGGACACCGGCCCTCCAGGACCGAGTTTGGACACCCATGGTGTAAGCAAAATTGTCTGTAGTGTATGAGTGTGAAAGAGTGTGTATGGGTGTTTCCCAGAACTGGGTTGCAGCTGGAAGGGCATCCGCTATGTAAACATATGCTGAAATAGTTGGCGGTTCATTCCACTGTGGCGATCCCTGATTAATAAAGAGACTAAGCCGAAAAGGAAATGAATGACGGTGGTTGTTATTTCTTGTTAACCATTAGTAAACACACTGAGTTATGTTAACAAGCAGAACTTCTTATTTGAATACTGCATTAGTAAATGTTGTGCTGTATATGCTAATTTTATGCAGAATTTTTAATATATGAACTAATGATGCCTTATTGTAAAGTGTGTCCATGTTTAAGTCAAATTAAGTTCTTAGTGATGCATAATATTACTTTAAGATACGGTGAGATTAAGATTACCTCCAGATACGGTGTTTAACTCCTCCACCCTCCTCCATCTCCACAGGCTGTATGTGCAGCAGGGCTGGAGGCTGTCAGAGGTGGAGCAGAAGTACGAGTCTCTGCTGGAGCGCAGCCGCAGCTCTGACCACATGGAGGAGAAGATGGAGGAGATCGCTGCGCAGGTCAGTCAACACACACACACACACACACAAGTATGAGCCACGACACCTCCAGCAGTGCTAGAACCAACACGGTCAGGTGTAGAGCTATGTGGAACACGCGTTTAGTGCGTCAGTCTCCTAGAAATGATGGAGTTTTCCAGTCAGGTGTGGAGTAAAGCAGGACTTCTCATTTAAAATGGTAATAAAGAGGATGTTACAGGTGTATTTTGAGGACATGCTGATGTTTTCATATCTCCAAAAGCTTCTAGATCATGCAGAGTGAGCTTTCAGAAAGTAAAGCAGCACACGGGCTCCTCTGAGGGGTGGAGGGGGAGAGAATGTACAGTGTGTCCTCCATAAACACTATCAAGACCTGTGGAGTGTCCCCGCTATTCACCAAAACAAACCTGTGTGTGTGTGTGTGTGTGTGTGCAGCTGCAGGCCTCCGCAGACGCTGCGTCTCTTCTGTCTGAGCTGCAGCACTCCGTCTCCTCCATCTTCAACACGTCTGCAGTCCTGCGGGTGGAGCGGGAGCCGTCTGCGCAGCACACACACACCCTGCAGCAGCTGACGGAGCAGTGGCGGAGCGCTCAGGAGGAGCAGGAGGCGTCTGCACAGCACACACACACCCTGCAGCAGCTGACGGAGCAGTGGCAGAGCGCTCAGAAGGAGCAGGAGGCGTCTGCACAGCACACACACACCCTGCAGCAGCGGCTCTTCAGCGTGTTGGAGCTCTGGCGGAGCAGACGGGCGGAGGCGGGCGCAGAGCTGCGCACACTGCAGACGCAGACGCGCGCCGCACACACACAGCTGACGCAGCAGATTAACGCGGCGGAGGCAAGTGTGTCAGAGCTGAAGGAGCGGCTGACGGAGCTGCAGGCCGGCATCGGCAGGAACACGCGCGTGCTGGAGCGCACCGAGCAGGAGGACACACACCACCTGCAGGAGCTGCTGCTGCGACACACACACCGCCTCACGCTCCTCCAGCAGCAGGCCGACACACTCACGCAGCACACACACTGCCTGACGGAGCAGATGGAGGACTGCGCTCAGCACACACACTCCTGGCAGGAGACGCAGCGGCCGCGGGTGGAGGAGTGTGTGCGAGCGCTGCTGAAGCTCAGAGCACAGGTCAGCGCAGGGTGGAGGAGGATGGAGGACACTCTGAGGAAGGTGGAGACACTGGAGGAGAGAAGGATGGAGAAGGATGATGATGATGATAGCTGAGGGTGGAGGATACATCACATGTAAACAGAAGCTCAGCGCTGGCTCCGCCTCTGAGATCTTCTGATTGGTCGACTGCTTTAGAACTGATATTAGTGAGTGGAGCTGCTGGTGAAGGTTTAGGGTGTATTATGTTGAGGCGGCGTCTGAAACGTACGTGTGTGTGTGTGTGTGTGTGTGTGTGTGTGTGTGTGTGTGTGTGAGACTCTAGAAAACACACAGGTGAACAATAATGATCATCTGTCATGTGCATGAGGCCCTTCTCCACACACACACACACACACACACACAGAGTAGAGTAGTAACTGAACATGAGCGTCTGCTGCTGCAATAACACATGCTATTAGCCTTTACATTAATAGACATTGTTCGACTAACTGAATATTGGCGGTTCATTCCACCGTGGAGACCTCTTCTACAAGTGAGTGAGATTTCTGTGTTGAAGGTTACTGTATCTGATGGGAATATTGGCTTACTGTAATAGAGATGAGTGTAAAGTCAGTAATATTAATAAAACAGGCTTCTAATTTCTGCTTTTCAGTCCTTCAGGAGCTCGTCCAGTTTGCTGACGTTGTTCACTGCTTCACTTCTGGTGACTATTTAGACTAAACTGCATATAGAATTCAACCCAGAGTCTGAGTTTTAACCATGTATGATAAATCCATATAGAAAGGATCTTTATCTACCTGTGATGTGCTTGTTCTGATCACACTACTGTAGTGTTCCTGTGTCTTTATAATAACACTGAGACCAAACCACACACACAAACACACCTCTTGACCATACTATAGTAAACACTTTAATTCAGTCTGTTGTGCTGATTCTACAGTAGCTGTGGAAATGGAAAAACTATAGGAATGTATCTGGGGTCAGTTCTTCATAGGTGGATCACTCAGCTGGATTTGGTTATTGATCATTTGACAGATCCAGGATGGTTTGGTTCTTCAAAACTCATCTGAGAGTTGTTATAGCTGCAGGTCTGGAGCTCAAACCTGCTCTGGAGCAGCAGCTCATCTCATATAAACAGGCTTAGATCAGGTCAAACACAGATAATACTGAAAGTATTAGTAATAACTAGGGCCAGACGGAATCTGCGGACGTTTTTTGCAGTCTCTGCGGAGAATTTTGGTAAAAATCTGCGGATTTCTGCGGAATTATTTTGGGAGTCTCATAACTAAAACCTTAATATGTAAAATATGTGTAATTTAAAACCTGAATAAATTCAGATTTATTCAAGTAAATAAACAGTTTTAATGATGGACAAAAAAATCTGCGGAAATCTGCGCGGGCAGATTCCATGTGGGCCTAGTAATAACCGATAGAATATAAACACTTGTGGAAAAAAGTTAAGTAGTTACTAAATAGTAAACAAGTTTATACTGTGTATATACACATTTATAATAATTAATAATATTTAATATTAATTTTACATGTGTAAAAAAATAATATATATATATATATATATATATATATCAATAAAAGTTCAAAATTGAGGTGGTCCTCCCCAAGAATCAAAGAAAACATTTATTAATATGGATTTTTTTTCTTTAATTCAAATGCAGATCCAGCTTTAGTACAATTTCTGAAAGATTATAGACATAAACAATATTTAACTGTTTGTTTGTTTTTTGTAAAGGAATAATAATGTATGCAGTCATGCATGTTTTGACCGCTAATATGACGGTGATTTGATGCTTCGCATTAGTTTCAGACACCTTTACCGATTTCAAAAAGCTTTTTTGATGCAAAATTAATGTACATTTGCTGATTAAGAAGCTTGAATAGACGACTGCTAAACACTCGACACATGAGGAAAGTGTAAAGCCTGCAGATCACAACATGTGGAAAGTTATTGTGTATCATATTTAACAAACCCTTTACTGTCAAATTGATGTCATTTTGCTCACATTTTCTAATTATCAAGATGAACAGATCCAGGATCTGCCAAATCATCTTAGATCAATTAAAGGAGGTACGAAGAACAGAGCTCTGGTCATTTCAAGCAAAACTAATACTGAAAGCATGTACCAAATGCTGCTATTTTCTTACAGTAGTAACCTTTAGATTATAGAGAAAACAGTAAAGGAGTTAAGACAACAAATCCAATCTGCACTCAGAGAACATTAATATGGACATTTTAGACACAAACTCGTACTATTTTAAGGTACCGACCCAGCTTTAGTACAATTAGTCTATGGAAATATTCTTTGTTTTGAAGGATTAATAATTGATGCAGTCAACATTCAAGTGTTCTGACAGCTAATATGACACTAATTTGATGCTTTTACCAATATTAGTGCTTTTTTTGATGTAAAATTAATTTAAGCAATTATCTAATCTTCAATAGACGACTATAGTAAAGAAAATTAGCTCTAATGTAAAACTGAATAAACTGCTGAACACTCTCGACACATGAAAGTGTAAAGCCTGCAGCCAACAACACACGTGGAACATTATAGCCTATTATATTTAACAAACCATTTACTACGAATTGTATATAATTTTGCTCAGATGGATAATTGAATATTAATCAGATGATGTCATCAACTATAGTAATTGATCTGTTGTTGTAATTCTACAGTTGCTATGGTA
>CAIGQZ010023570.1:0-14401 GCA_903798205.1 Danio tinwini
ATTGCAAAGTGAACTAATTATCTAAAACAGTTTTCACATGTGACAGTGTGCCAGACAGTTGGCAAAACAGTGTAAATAATAGCCAGACGTGTGTACAGTTTTGCTAGGAGTGTGTTGATCATTTGGAAATTCAGTGTAAAGCAGTGAGTTGTGTTTACAGTTCTGCATAAAGAGTGCTGTGCAGTCGATTGTACCTACAACTTTGGAAAGTGTGCTATGACAATCTCGGTTAGGGTTTAAGCGTTCAGAAAAAAAGGACGTCAGTAATTTGGGAATATCTTGGTTTCAAAGTCACAGACTCCAAACAAAAACAGGTAATTTGTAAGAGTTGTCGCAGAATTGTTGCCACAGCAAGAGGAAATGCAACAACCAGCACCTAAAAAAGCACCACAGGCGGCTATATGAGGAGCGTTTTGCTAAAAAGTCAACTAAAAGTATTGCGAGTGACACTCAGTCTAGTAACTATCAAAGTACAATTTCAGAGTTGTTTGCTTATATAAGTTCATATCTTTCAGTTCATTTTTTTAACTAACACTTCCTGCATTTTAGCAGTAAGATACAGATTATTGGAGCGGGGTCTGGATGCAGACCTGGTGCAGTGCAATCTGAGCTGCATCCAATGCTTTTTAATGCGCTCACCTAACCCCACCCCTAGCCCTACCCGTCACTGTGACGTCACTCACTCCATTGAGTGCATTGTGTCTGACATTGCATCGCTGAGTGATGCAATCTCAGCTTGCATCATAAAGGCTGCATTCAAAAACTATTGGGTTATTGAGCTAAAGCTTGACTACAAAATTAAATCACAAATCGAAATCGTAATATATATTTAAAAAATCACAGTTTAGATATTTTCCCCAAATCGCACAGCCCTAGTTTAGACAGTGTATGTACTTAAGGGTTGTTGGGTTTAGTCTTGGTCTGGTTGGTTCTCCGGGTTGTGTTCTCTGCGTGGCCTGGGGTCAGTCGGCCGTCACTGATATGCTCACAGAGCCATGGGTTATTTTCTCTCTGTCTATTTGCAGAGCTGCTTTCATGACTGCAGGAGGAAGAAGAAAGAGAGAGATAGAGGAATCATGGGAATCAGCTGATTCATTCAGTACTAAAGCATGACAATAATATTGATAACCATGCATATATAGATAATGCTAGTGTATGCTAATAATAAACAGGAGATATTGAAATTTGCAGTAAGTTCCAGATATTTACATATGTACACATGCCTGTTTGAATGCAAATGGGTGCATTTATTAACAAAAATAAACAACCGCAAAAGGGAAAATTAAGCTCTAAGAAATAAAACTTGCAAACAAAAAAATAAACTGCAAATAAAAATCAAGCAGTGCAAAAAAATAAATATTTGCAATAAAAAAGCTATATATGTATTTCCTTTACAAAACCCGTCCAGTCAATTGCAAGGCTCATTTTGATTTGCTTTTTAGTCAACCATGAGTTTGCGGCCTGTTGTAAACGACCAAGTTCCCTTGACTCCGCCCCCTTGTCAAATCAGGGCCACAAAGTGAAACGCGCTGAAATGTGAAGTGCAAAGTGAAAACAGCATCGCAAACTCACGGTTGAATATATGCAAATGTTTTAATAGTGTTTGAACGGTGCACTGCTTGATTTTTATTTGCAGTTCTTTTTATGTTTGCAAATGAAATTTTTATTTCCCAAAGCTTAATTTTCCCTTCGATTATTTGGTCCAAATATATATATATATACATATATACAGTTGAAGTCAGAATTATTAGCCCCCCTTTCAAATTTTATTTTATTTTTTTATATTTTCCAAATAATGTTTAACAGAGCAAGGAAATTTTCACAGTATGTCTGATAATATTTTTTCTTCTGGAGAAAGTCTTATTTGTTTTATTTCGGCTGGAATAAAAGGAGTTTTAATTTTTTTAAGAACCCTTTTAAGGTTAATATTATTAGCCCCTTTAAGCTATATTTTTTTCAATAGTCTACAGAACAAACCATCATTATACATTAACTTGCCTAATTACCCTAACCTGCCTAGTTAACCTAATTAACCTAGTTAAGCATTTAAATGTCACTTTAAGCTGTTTAGAAGTGTCTTGAAAAATATCTAGTCAAATATTATTTACTGTCATCATGACAAAGATAAAATAAATCAGTTCTTAGAGATGAATTACTAAAACTATTATGATTAGAAATATGTTGAAAAAAATCTTCTCTCTGTTAAACAGAAATTGGGAAAAAAAATAAACAGGGGGGCTAATATGTATGTATATATATATATATATATATATATATATATATATATATATACACACACAGGGTAGACCATTTATATGGATACACCTTAATAAAATGGGAATGGTTTCCTGAAAAGTGGATTGGTCATCGTGGGCCAGTTGCATGTCAGAATTATTAGCCCCCGTTTATTTTTTTGTCCCGTTTTCTGTTTAACAGAGAGCAGATTTTTTTTTCAACATATTTCTAATCATAATAGTTTTAATAACTCATCTCTAATAACTGATTTATTTTATCTTTGTCATGATGACAGTAAATAATATTTGACTAGATATTCTTCAAGACACTTCTATACAGCTTAAAGTGACATTTAAAGGCTTAACTAGGTTAATTGGGTTAACTAGGCAGGTTAGAGTAATTAGGCAAGTTATTGTATATCAATGGCTTGTTCTGTAGACTATCGAAAAAAATTTGCCTAAAGGGACTAATAATATTGACCTTAAAATGGTGTTTAAAAATTTTAAACTGCTTTTATTCTAGCCAAAATAAAACAAATAAGACTTTCTCCAGAAGAAAAAAATATTTAAAAGTAAAAAATATTATCAGACATACTGTGAAAATGTCCTTGCTCTGTTAAACATCATTTGGGAAATTTTTAAAAAAGAAAAAAAATCAAAGGGGGGCAAATAATTCTGACTTCAACTGTACATCTGTTTGCCTCTGTGTTGACCATTGCTTACCCGACCTCTCTAATAAACCTGCATTTGGATCCGCACCCTTGTTGTCAGTGTCACATCATCGTTACAGTATTTACCTCATAATATATCAGGGATTCAGTGCTGCTTTATTCATTGCAACTCACTTAACAACAGAATAAATTGCATTATTTGTGCATTCTGTACAATTATGTAAGAGTTTTGCAACTGAACTTCCTTTTTGATATTCTGCAGTTATTATTTGGAAGCACGTCAAGAAACATGTTTTGTTGTTGTTTTTGTCCTTTGCAGGCAGGACTTCTGGAGGTTTCTGCTTTCTGCCTCGACCTGCTTTACCTCAAACGCTCACATGCAAATCATTATTGTGCTTGTTAAGGCAAGCTTCATAATTACAGTCACTCATGTTCTTTGATAAAGCCTTTAATCTGGAGTATTAAACTGTGGCACGTAACTCAGCAGATGAATGCTCGAAACATGTGGCCTGTTTTTATGGATTCACCTAATAAGCATTTAACAAACACCAACACCACACTTGTATCTACAGCAACTGTCCAGTTTATGTAAACACACATTTTTTATTTCATTTGTGTCTGTCATCTCACTGTATGAGCACATGATCTTGCTTTGTTATTTTTTGAGTTGAATTAAATGAACTTTTCTAGTCATCTCACATCAATCAAACTGTCTGAAATGTTAGGTTAAACATTGCATACTTAAAAAATTGCAGAATGTTTAAATGTTTTTAAAACATCACTAAAACCGTATTTTAGGTTTTATGTGATTTGAGGTGTCACTGTAAAAAATTCTGGATGCCACGCAATCAATTTGTGTTGCGACAACATTAAGGAATTAAGTTAGCTTATTAGTTTTTTCAAATCTAAGTGAATTGAACATAAAAAAATAAGTTGTCCCCCCCAAAAAACCTTTTGAATTGTGGTCTTTCAGCTGTTTTTAATAAGCAGTTTAAACAAACAGCAAACATCATTGGTTTTATATGGATATATATATATATATCACCTCAGAATTATAAGGTTCTGTCTGACATTTTTGTCAAAATTGAGTTATTGACATATTCTCATTAAATGACAACTTATTTACATTATGGGATGTTTTTGTATAAGTTGTTTACATTTTAAAGGGCACCTATGGTGAAAAATCTACTTTTCAAGCTGTTTGGACAGACACATGTATATTTATAGTGTATAGACCGTCATATTGGGGTGATATAAACACACTCAGTTTTTTTCAATTTAACAACATAAAAACGGTGGACCAATTGGAGCGGTTTTGAGATCGACCGCAACTTGACATAGGAGTGCGGTCACCCCGCCCACCAATATTGATTGACAGGTGCGCATTACCATATCCTCAGTATGTTGTTTCACGTCCGCCATTTTCAGCGTGTGAGTCAAAGCGACGTCACCAAAGAAACACCCTTGCTCTATTTTTAGATGTAAGGCTCATTGGGCTCAACATTCACCACGTTATCGCTCTCCTCGCCGCCAGTGTTTTTAAGTTTTGGTGAGTTTGCATACATGTGTACTTTTCATTGTGTCTTCCTTAAACTTCAGCGGTTTGCATTTCCCGCAGTCACAGAAGCTCCGTCATCTTAACTAGGTGCAGCTGGAAAGTGCGAGCGCGCTGCCTCACGTGCTCGTCTCTCCATTGGAAATAATGAACTAACGACGCGCAGCACCATGCATTTCGCGTTGTCGCGGATGAAAGTGAGGACCGGCCGCTCACTATTCTGCCGCCTAGGTCACCTCTATGGACGCGCTGGCCCTGCTCAGGACACTGTTCATATTTCTGCCGCGCCACAGAGCGTTATCTGAATAGTTTAATTTTAAATAACATGCAAATGTGCGCTGCGTCATGGCTCTGAGCGGCGCATCCGGTGTATGACGCCCTTTAGTTATAGCCTCAAGCAGGTCGTACACCAGAAGCGCCGCTCTGCGCCACGCAGCGGCATGCTTTTTTGAATTCTAAAACATAAGTTTCTAACAGGTGACACACCGACGCTGCAAGTGTGCGATACATTCAACTGTCCTGTGCGCACCGTGTCGCGGTGCATCCGGTGTGTGATGCCCTTCAGTCAAAGTTAATTCAGTGTGCTTTATTAGTCTCGGTGTAGGCTACAAGCTCGGAGCTTGTAAAACTACACAAAGACACAAATGATTTTGTATTCTCTGCTTGGTCTGTGTCCGAGTCGTACATGTACAGCTGAATGCTGGTCCTCTCACTCATGTTGCTTCTCTCTGTCTGCCTGTCTATTGCAATGCACAAAGTGGGAGCTCTTGGCTCCGCCCCCTTGTTAAGTTGAGCAGGAAGTCGAAACTAATTTTCATGTGAAGCAACACGCCCCTAAAACAGCAAACTGTGTACACGCCCCCAAAATGACACTTTAACACATCATAATAAAAATATCTGAATTGTGTTTTGAACTGAACCTAAACTGGCACACTCAGAAGAACCATCATATTAATATTACATCTTAAAAAAGGGGTAAAATAGGTGCTCTTTAAGGTTTTTTATTTAAAAAACAAATGTTACACACATACTGTTTGCTATGGAATGCAAAAACTTTGAAGCTCAATATCTCAAAATCATTCAGAACGCACATAGAACCTTATAATTCCAATATGACGATTTTTTTTTTATTTGTATTTTTTTTGAGGGGGAGCTGTGCCCCAGTAGAGCTTTATGTCTAGCAACACCCCTGATATATAAATTTGCCCCGCAACAAAAATTTACTTAATATAATAACGATAAAACCTATATTAGTCTGTAAAATGATTTATTATTACAGTAGTACAAGTGACACACTAAATTAACTCCAAATTCACCTCGTAACACCAGTTGAGTGGTTAAAATAACTATTTTTTTTGTTTTTTAACATCGACAGAATGAAGAAGAATCTATGGTATTTTAAGTGATAAAGGCAGGAGTGGCCATTTAGGGGCCATTTATGTAAACTCTGGCCACTCCCATGGCCACCCCAGTATGAGTTTGCTGTTGATATTATTATTTGAAATGTTCTTATGTAAATTCACAATATTTCAATAAATAAATGAATAAAATGCAGCCACTAAATTATTGTGGATTGATTGGCTCCACCGACTTTGCTGATTCACTGCCCCCTCTTTTAGCATGCGTTAAATAGATGTTTGACTGTTAATGCTTGAACACTCTGGGACCCTTTTCGTTTGCATTTATCGTCAGAATTTTTACAGATTCAAAAATTTGACATTTTCACTGGCGTCGAGCAGAAGAGAATGCAAAATCACTCCTTGGCATTAGATGGAGCTACACAACTTTAAGCTTCTGACACCCGCTTGTAACACAAAAGAAGAAGACAGAAAGTTGACACGCTTGTTGTTAAAGATACTGGCAATTCGAATAAGCGTGAATGGGTCAAGTAGCAGCTCCAGCGATGAAGAAATGATTATTGTTCACCAGTGAAATAAGCAGCTCCACATTCATATCGCCTCTGGGCATCTTCAATGTGCGCGCGCATTGAAAGTTTTGCACCTCCAAGTGCTGTTTACTGTAACTTCAGCAGCTTTGTGCACATGAACAAAAGTGCCAATCTGATTGGTGGAGAAGGTTTTGACGTTGTGCGTCAAAACAAAAAAACGAGCATGAGGCGTTTAATTAAAAAAGATGCTTTTACACCTGGCATTCTGCTTGTTAGTGTGCACGATCACATTGGCGCCCTTTATTTAGTCACGAGGCATTAAACGTTGACGGAAAACGCGAGCAAAAAGCGTCCCAGTGTGCACGGGCCTTTGGGCTATTCTGGCTGCACCTCGTGGATGAACCGCTGACGTTCAACCGCAGCAAATAAGCTGACTTTACCACAATTTCAAGTTCGCTTTATGTTTCTTATTTTATTAAATATAAAGCTCTTATAAGAGCTCTTTAAGTTTAGTATTGTTTGACGATGAGAGACCAAACACGACTTTGGGTTCACGAAATTGTACAATAACTTCCATGTGAAGCTGCTTTGACACAATCTACATTGTATAAGCGCTATACAAATAAAGATGAATTTAATTGAATTTTTATTAAGAAATTATTATTTTTTTTTAAATGAAATATATCTGATATCTGATTGAAAACCACAAATCCTAAAGAATAAATCAATGCATTTTGAAATCAGCTTTTCAGAATCTAGTTTATTTAGCACCTTCATTTTTTTGCTGGTTGACTAACAAGGGTCAAAAAATCTCAATTATTTTGTGGATGTATTTTGCAAATAGAATCAATAGAAAAAGCTGTTTTAGTAATATTGTGGCTCAAATGGAGTATGGACAAATTATTTTATTAGGGTATGTATAGTGAGTGTGTATATATAATAATGCCTTTTATTCAGTTTGTTTAAAGAGCCCCTGTTATATATTTAAATACTGCATTTAGTGACATTTTAAGCAGTACTTTTTTATGCTGAATTAGCTAGTCAGATGTCATCATAACCACACTTTTTGATGTACTAAAATATTTCCTAAAAAATTGCAATAAAGAAAAATTAAAACAAGACAATTTTTTATTAGAATCTGTTAAAGTTTTAATCTGGAGTCTACTGTCATTTAATAGACGAAAAACAAACTGGCCAGCACATTCAGCTGTCCACAATTTGGCCATTTTCAATAAAAAAATAATTATTAAAACATAATAATAACAATAATAATAATAATAAAGCAATAATAATGAATTCTTCAGATTTTTTATAGCCTCTTTGGTAAAAAAAATACATTTGAGAATTCCTGGATATCAACAATAGGCAAAAACGCTTTCACCGCTTTTACCAATAGCCAATCACTGCTTCTGGTGCTTCACACCTTTTTATTGCTCATTTTTATTTCAGGAATAAGGTCCAAGAATTAGAATACAAGTTACCTGCAATGTTTTCTCTGTTTAAAAACAATACAGTAGTGAAAGAAGACTTCTCTTACATCAGATTATAGTCCCACCAAAGTAACAACCGACAGAGGATTCTGTTTTGTCTTAAAGTCTTTTTTGATGGATTATTTTCACTGTTTATGATGGCATAGCAGTCAAAATGGGACAAATGAGCTCATGTATGGGACAAATTCTGGACCTTTGTCAGTGAGGGGTGGGTCTTCCGAACCCCCGCTGGCTACAGGCCTGAAAAGTTAGAACACATGTTTTATGCTTATAGTAGATGTGTCTTAATAGAATTTTGGCAGTAAAAGCGCACCTACAGGTGTTTCAGGCGCATCTCAGATTTTCTCCAGCTCATTATTTATTTCATTTATATTAATTTTGTCTAACAAATGATCAGACCTGTCCAGTTTCATCTGGAATGCATCCCAGATCACCTTCTGAAGTGGTTTGAGCGATCAGATTTATATCCGATCAGAATAAAACAAATGAAGTGACCAAAACACAGACGTGACTGCATTAGCGCCTTTTGCTGTGAAATAACATCTGACAGCTGAGGACTCCACTTGCCATTAAAGCCTTCATCAGACAGTTATTTAAAAAAATAATAATGACAAAAATAGGGAGAAAGGGAGGTCACGTACTGGACAAGTCAATAAATGTACAGAACGTCCCAGCTAATCAGCTTTTAATGCGGCCAGTTAGCCTAGAACCTCATGGAAATGGACAGCTTTTCATCTGTTAGGAAGTAAGTAACTTTAGCCTTACCCTGTTTGGCAGTGTTTTTGAACATATGTTCAATATTTTGCGATAATGACGCCGCTGCCTGCCACTCTTGCTCTTTTCAACCCATAGCATTAACTCCGTATGGATGTCGCAGCAAAGTTTCAAACGTTATCACTCAGTATGTCATGTGACTCGCGTCACATTATTGTGGCTTTGAGGCTCTATGGGATGCAAATTACTGGCCATAGTTATTTTCAATTACACTTTATTACAGTATATATTAATTATAAATATATTTTATTAATTATATAATAAATATATTATATAATATTAAATTACATAAAATAACTAAAAGGACAAATTATGGACCTTTTGGCCGTGGGGGGTGGTTCGTTCTAACCACCCGAACCCCCCCTGGCTACAGGCATAATGTATTGTGTAACACAGCTCTTAGTGAAGTGAAATATCCAGCTAAAGCTTAAATCTGAAAGTGGACAGTTTAAAACTATTGATTCATCTAAAAAAAGAGTCGACTCATAGTGGTTTAAATGAATCGCCTTGATAACGAGTCTTTAGCCGTTTCGGCGTGACATCCATACGAAACATAATGGTTGCGTGCACAGACCCACAAAATTTAAACCTGCGGCCCCGCCCACTAACACAGCAGCAAAGACAAACAGATCCTGAAGTCATGAGTCATGAAGACGCTGTGCTTACCTAGATATTATTGGAAGTGTGAGGGAAATGAGTGCTTCAGCATCTACATGCTTACAATGAACTTTCAGTACACAGCTCATGGATTAGTTTCTTCCTCCATTTTGTTTTACAGATACCAGTATAGTTCATTCCAGCGCATTAATGTGAGAGTATGTATGCTGTAGGAGCGAGTTCAAGCCAAACAGTGAGAACAGCGCCTACTAGGGTCACAGAATACGATGGTCACAGAATTTGGTGTAACAAGTGCAAAATAAGGACAAATTATTAGGTACAAGTCAAACAAAGGCACGCTGGACTTCGGGCTGGTGCACAGCACTGGAAAGGCGATGGGAGCCCGCAAAGATAGCTTGTCAGAAAGCAGAGTGGTAAGCCCTGAGAACATAAAACACGCAAGAGGTGCCACAGCAATGGTTGCAAATAGAAATGATCTACAGCTGAGAAGGGAGAAAAGCTCCAAAATGAAAGATAATTAATGAAATCAGACCTGGCCCATGACATATTTCATAAGTGTATGTAAATAGCTGCCTCCGTGTTTTCTCTAGCTTGTAAAGTATGTATTTAATTGTGTTGTTACTTGTAACCGCTTGCACTGTATCAGATTAACTCTATATTCCCATATCTCGTCTAATGCCATGTTGAAAACGCGACGCGTGCTGCTTTGTTTACAAATTTAAATGAGTTTGTGGTGTTTAACTGCACTGTTTTCGGGGGTGAGGTGTCTGAATAACACTGTTGAGAACCGTGTACTGTTTACTGTGGTGTTAGTAAGTTTACTATGAAGTGTGTTTTGGGCGTCTGCTGCAATAGGATCCTATACCAATGTTGGCGACCCGGGGGCTTGATAAATCGCACTGGGCATTTTACTGTCTCACGCTGAACGCTGTCCACCACTCACAACAGGCTGTCATCGGTCCCATCAGAGCAGAGGTGCTAAGGAGGGGTTTGGGAACAAATGAATCGCTGAACGATTCATATGGGAGTCGCTGGGATAATTAGGTAAAAATAAATGCAGATTATAAGACCATGAAAGTGTTTTTTGACCTTGCATGCAGATCAGTATGTTGTTGGAGACCCTTAAAACCAAAATATGACCGTTTTTAATGTATAATAGGGGCTCTTTAACTGTCTATTTGTTTTTTACATTAAATATTGATTTCTATTTGGTTTGCACATGTACTTGGTGAATTATTTCAAGGAATAGTTTAAGAGTGATGTATTAAATGAATTGAAACCACAGTTTTTCATTTACCAGAAAGAAAAATATAACATTACAATGAATTCATAATTTTTGATTTCAAGATTTGGTGTGGCCTCGAATGGCCACCCCTAAGAACATTTTCTGGGAGCGCCACTGGATAAAGCCTAGGTCAATTAGCAATGCACTGTAGATATACTTTAATGCTTATAAAATACCCAGGATAACTTAAAGAACAAATAATCCATATATTTCCACAAGTGTTTGTTTATTGATCTAGTAAAGATACTAGACGTTTTCATCTCTCAGTGGATACATATAAACTATCGTCAAATTTATTGTTATCATATTAAATACCAGAAAATATTGTAACATAATTTAAGTTCATACCGTCTATCCCTATATAAATGTATGAAAATGTCTCTGCAAAATCCTGGAGGGACTGAATAACATGCTTTCTTTGAGGATCTGATCTCCACACACACACACACACACACGCACACACACACACACGCACACACACATCGCTGTATTTCTGCACACGCTGCAGCATTTCAGCTGAGATTGATCACTGGCCACCTCACATCTGAATAAACTGAATATGTGTCACATAAGGGAACAAGCTGGACACTTTTAAGCATTTTAAGATGCACACAGTGTGCTCACGTCCACCGCGGTTACACTAAAAGCTGAGGTTAAAAAATGAGGAGTCGTAACAATGATGCATGGGTTTTACACCCTAAAAAACTGAGCTACTGTAGATGCAAAAGTAATAAACGCTTCACGCTCATATCCAAGATATTAGCATATGCCTCTTTTATATTTGCATATACTAAAGTGAGTCCTCCTGGGAAGATGTTATTAATAAGTTTAACCATTATGTTACCCCTTCTCTTTTCCATAAATTTTTCTTCTGCTTAGTCCCTTATTTATCAGAGGTCACCACAGCGGAATGAACCGCCAACTATTTGTTTAACTAATTTATGTTTTACTCAGCAGATGCCAATCCAGCCTCAACCCAGTACTCGGAAAACACCCATACACACTCATTCACACACACACACACACACACACTATTTGTGCAAGAACCTGAACATTATTTACAACCCTGTTATCTTTAATGTACAGCCTCAGCAAACAATTTATGCCTAAATGTTTTGTGAGGGAGCACTAAGGTGTTTTTATGACACTGAAGCATTTGCGCAGTGCATGATGGGATTCCTTCATAATGCATGCGCTCATCAGTCTCCACCTGTCTGTGCGATGACTTTATCACACATGGTTTCTCATCTGTTCTTCTGTCCTTGTGAGGTCTGTATGTAGTAGTTCTCAGACAACAACCAGAAAACCAGTCTGACTTTCCTTACAGAGTTTGAGAATTAGCTAGCTGTCTGTTAGCAGTCTTTCCTCCTAAATAGGTTCAGAGTTTAGGGATAGTTCACCCAAAAATGAAAATTCTGTCATGATTTGTTTAACTAAATTGTGTTCCTAACCTTTATGAGTTTCTCCTTTCAAAAAGATGTTTCAAGAGTTCACACTTAGCTGATGATTGATTATGAATCTTGTTTGGCATGCTGTCCCGTGAGAGAGCCCTGAGCTTGTGAGATCCTCGAGCCTGGGGTTCCCTCCCGTTTGCAAGGCAAGAGGGGAGTTTGAGCTCAGATAGATCTTGAGAACTCCTCTGCTGTAGTAGCTGATGAACAGATAGTGATTGCTTTTAAAAGATAACTAGGATTACTTTCTTTAAAATTGTTTCTGATATTCTGGGGGTCAAGTTAGCTGTTTGCCCTTTAATTGCGATCTTTGGTGTTCCCTCTCAATGTCAACCTTTAAACCGGAGACATGCTGACATTGTGGCCTTTGCATCTCTTCTCGCTAGGCGCAGAATACTGTTGTCTTGGACCTCCCCACAACCCCCCTCTATCTCATTGTGGCTCAAAGATTTAGTCTTCTTTTTAAAACTTGAGAAAATTAAATACAATATCAGAGGTAGGGGAGAACAGTTTTTTGAAAAATGGCAACAATTTATTACATTTTTTAATCACTTAAAAACCTTAGATGTGGATTGAGTGAAGGTATACGTGTATATATGTATGTATATGGTTTGTTATTATAATTGTTTCTCTGTATTTGTATTTATTTTATTTATTATTATTATTTTTATTTTGTTTATTTTATTTGTTTATTTTCAGATGTTGATTGTTTTATTTGGGGATTGTTTTATGGGTTGTCATAAAATGTAAAATGCTATTTGCAAGAATAAAAATTCCATGACAAAAAAAAAAAAAAAAAAAGATAACTACTTACTAGGAGCATGTCTATGGTGCCGATTTGGATTACTCAATTAACTTAAGTTGCATGTTTTTGAACGGTGGAACCGGGGAACCCTGGGGAATCCAACATGAGCACAGAGAGCGTGTAAACTCCGCACAGAAATGTCGGGTGGCTTGGTAAGAACTAGAACCAGTGACGTTCTTGCTGTGAGACAGCAGCGCTAACCAATGGGCCACCGTGCAACCCATCTAGGAAAGGAGGAGGAGTAGGGGTGGAAGGGGGGATTCCTCAAAACGAAGATGGCTGTTATATGGAACTAAGGGTATTTATAGTGGCTTAGGGATCGTCTGATTGGTAAATCATAAATTATATAATGCGGGACCGGCTGCAAGCAATCATAAGCACATGATCCTCTCTAAATTAGTTTATAAATAAACTTCACTTTGAAGAATGTTGAAAGCCCGTAACCATTGACTTCCATTGTTTGTCCTATACTGGCGGTTCATTCTGCTGTGGCGACCTCAGATTAATAAAGGGACTAAGCCGAAAAGAAAATGAATGAATGAATGAATGTTTCTTCTACTATTGAGGTCAATGGTTTTCAGCTTTCTTCAAATTATCTTCTTCTGTGTTTAAAAGAAGCAAAAAACTCAGAAAAGTCTGGAACCACTTGAGAGAGAGTAAATATTTTTGGGGTGAACTATCCCTTTAAATTAATTCACCACTAGTTATTTTGGAGTGGCACATTCATTTGTTTAGGTAAAGTGTTGAAGTGTGCGAACCAGAAGTATCTGCAAATTTTATTTCAGTACTATTGCAGTGGTTAGCACTTACAGCAAGAAGGTCGCTGGTTCGAGTCCTGGCTAGGCCAGTTTCTGTGTGGAGTTTGCATGTTCTCCTCGTGATGGCATGGGTTTCTTCCGAATTCTCCGGTTTCCCCCACAGTCCAATCACATGCGCTATAGGGGAACTAAATAAGCTATATTGGCCATAGTGGATGAGTGTGTGTATGGGTGTATCCCAATACTGGGTCGCGGCTGGAAGAGCATCTGCTGCATAAATCATGTTAAATGTTATTAATGAGTTTGACCCTTATTTTACACCTTCTATTTTCCTTTGGCTTAGTCCCTTAATTATCAGGGGTCGCCACAGCGGAATGAATCGCCAATTGTTCCAGCACATTTATTTATTTAATTTATTATGACGTTAAGAAGGTCGCTGGTTCAACCCTCGGCTGGGTCAGTTGGCATTTCTGTGTGGAGTTTGCAAGTTCTCCCCGTGTTGGCGTGGGTTTCCTCCAGGTGCTTCGGTTTTCCCCACCAGTCCAAACACATGCGCTATTGGTGAATTGGGTAAGCTAAATTGGCTGTGGTGTATGAGTGTTCATGTGAGAGTGTATGGGTGTTTCCCTGGAAGGGCATCCGCTGTGTAAAACATATGCTGGATAAGTTGCCAGTTCATTCCACTGTGGCGACCCCTCATGAATAAAGGGACTAAGCCGAAGGAAAATGAATCACAGACTTATATCAGGAAGAGAAAACATTTTTTTCTTAAAACATTGTAACCTGATATAAAAAGATACAGCATATCATCTTATAGTGCATGTTTTACAGTTTTTCTCCATTGGTTTGGCTCATTTCTTGAAACAGGAATT
>CAIGQZ010023576.1:0-15001 GCA_903798205.1 Danio tinwini
AGAAACACGTCATAAAAGCATAAAACATGTAAATAGGTCTTAATCATCATCATAAGTTTGTAAGAAGTATAATGAAATGTGCATATAAGCTTACTTTTTATGTGATTACTGTCTAATAGGGGTGTAACGGCATACATAGGTCCCGGTTCGACATGTACCTTGATGTTGGGGTAACAGTTCGGTACAATAAAACAAAAATGGCAACAAATCTCCAGTTCTTGCTTTTTCAGTTAATTTAGTTTTTTTGTATTAATTCTGTTAATTGTGTATTAAATGTAAGATTCAGTAAGCTTCAAAACTGAAATCTCTTTAAATAGAAACGCTAGTGCTGTGTCTATCTGTAACAGCAGGTGCAGCAGAGAACAACTGTTCAATATTATGTGTGCATAGAGAAGGGACTCACTCGCAGACTGATCGTAAGAGGAGACAGTATCTTATATTTTTATTGTTTGATGGACGTGCGTGACATACAATTGTCTTTTTCAGCACCAAACAAATAACAAATAAAGAGCAGTGGACTAATCAGAAGAACACTCCGGTTGCTAAAGTAGCCCTCGTTCCTCGAGGGGGGGAACGGAAATGCTATGTGGAAACTTCCACTATGGGGATTTCATCAGAATCCATCTGATGAAAGTATATAAATGTGTTACTGAAATGCCAATGAGTGCATACTTACAATCAATTTGGAAATATAAGCACAGCGCGTGCCAACCTGAAGCATCCTTTTCTAGCTGAAGTGACTTTCACGCTCAACAGCTAAGGGGCAATCATTGTGGCGAAGGAACATAGCACTTTAGTAACCGGAGCGTTCCCCTTCGGGAGGGGAACTTTAGTGGAAACTTCCACTATGGGGAAATGTATGGAAAACGCCACAATGATCGAACCTTACCTTGCCCCCAATGAGAGGTTATGTCAAGCCAAGAGCATGAGCGCACCTGCATCACTAGAGGCGCGGTCATCCAATGTGTTCCCTGGCCCTTATTTATCACACTTCAACAGAAGTTTTACAGATTTAGATATATATTTTGGGAGTCATAATGCATCTAGTTAACTGCATCGTGGCTGAGTAAGCATATGGGATCACCAGCGGGGAAAGTTTGGGGATTTCTCATGACACCGCCATTTTGTATTGCTTCTTCCTCCTTCAAAAGTATCTGAACGCAGCCTTAATAATGCGACCGGCACATTGTTTACATTATTGCATACATGTCTGAACAACTCTGTTACTAATACTGGTTATTCCTGTTTGTGTGCATGTTATGAAACAGCTACTGGATGTCCTTCAGAAAGTGTGATGCAGATTCCAAAATATCCACAGGCACAAGAGATCTGACAAAATCATAAAAAAAGGTCTGTGATGTACGTCTGCAAAGAGAGGTTTTATTAAAAAACACTATATGCAGGCCTAAATTCTCTTACCTATTGCTGGTTCATCAAAGTGGAATGGGCTGTTTCTTAAGAAAAATAAATATAACAAATATTAAACAAAATGTTGAAATAATAATTGAAAGACTTAAAATAAAACAAATAAACAAAAAATTTAAAAAACACATCAAATGTTCACTTACCATCATCCTCAGATGGTTGTCGTGGTTTGTATTTAACACCTACAATATAAAATGTATTGAAACTGCATAATTACACACACATTTGTTTGCATCAAATAGCAATGTCAAAAATATAGCTCTTAGAGTGCTGTGTTTTACGTTTCTGTATTTGATGTAGACGAATAATGCTGCCACAATACCAGCCACCACAACAACAACTGTAATTGTGACTAACACTATAAGACCAACTGAAGTCACTTTTACACACTCAGCATCAGATAATGTTGTTCCTGCTTTTTTCTCTTTAAGTCCCATCATCTCACATCTGAAATGTTTAACGAGGTAATATTAGTATTTACTGGTTAAAGTGAGTAATCTTGAATTGCCATTAGTAAATCTGTAGACTCTACTCACTTTGAATGAGGTAAACAGGACATTACAGAGCCATTTGAGTAAGATCCATCTGTACAATCAACACATACTGTATCACTTACAGCTGTTCCTGTAAAAAAAAAAAAAAAAAAAATATATATATATATATATATATATATACACATATTTTAAAGGATGTTACACCAGTATTTGAAGAGTTTTACAAATTAAATACATTTTGTCAGTTTTGAAAATTCTACAATTGAGTATAAACTTACCAGGGTGTTTAATATATTGACCAGGTTGACATTTAGAGTGCTCCACTGCTAATTCACAGGAGCTTTTATTTTGTTTAATGCAATGGAATCCTTCCTGTGGCTTGCAAAGTGTATCTCCAGAGCGTTTGCAGGACTTTTGGATTTTTAGTCCCTTAACTGTGAACACAAACACACAGCATCATTTAGAGAGTTTAAATGCATTATACAATTTCTTATTTAAATTTTATATGTCTTTACTGTAAGTTAATTATTTCATTTCTGGCACACACCTGTAGCACACACTGTACAGGGGAAACATTTTGTGAGTCCATTGGGTTCATCTGTAAAAGTTAATGCTGGACATGGAACACAAGTTGTACTGGTATCGGCAGTGCAGTGCCAATAAACACAGTTTCCTAAACAAAACAAAACAAAAATTTCTTTGAAGAGAGCATATTTATGTAGATTGTCATGGAATTTATTTTTGGTCATGTGTGCATCACACGAGTTATCAGCTGACTTGACAGTTCTAGTCATATGTCAGGGGTGGCCATCTGCAGTTCTGAAGAGTTTTGATCCAATACTAGAAACCCTTACTCGTTGGCTAGCTTGGTGTGTTTGATTAGGGTTTGACTCCTCCTGCAGTGTGTAAGCCATGCCCAATTCCTAAGATATACATAATCTGACAATTTAACTGAAAAAACAGGAAGCGCATAATTCAAATAAAGATTAGAAGGGCAAATTAGTTTTTTTTTGTTCTTAATGACATGCACAGATGAATTGTTCACCACAAAACTGGCAATGTGTGCTTACAAAATCATATTAGTTTTGATTTCATGGGGACTCCAAGTGGATAGAATCACAACCTGCACAACTTTTCTGTAAACTGATCAACTTTCCCCCCCAACTATCCATTAAATTGTGCAGATTGCTTCATTGCTTCTTCAAAACTGGCCCAAAATTATTCTAAACGTTGTGTAGTATATTCCTGCCTTTATTTTACAGAGGTTTAATATGTTTTTTACTGTACCAGGAGCACACTTCGGGCAGCATTCTCCATTGTTCTCATATTCAGCATGAGCACAGCCACAAAAACAAGGCTCAAAATTAGCAGCAATGAGAACAGCAAGCATGGATAGAATGGTCCTTAAAAATAACATGTCCTTTAAAAGTGGAAGCAAAGTTTTAATCCATGTAAAGGTAAATGTTTCTCCGGCAGATTTTATAAATGTATTTCTTTCTTCTTCAGCATTCTGGTCCACTTAGAAGTACTTAAGTCTCCTTTCATGCACATATATAAATGTCATGTCCTGATGGCTGGTTCCCCCTTAGACAATCAGCAAGAGTCCTTAAATGGTTTGGCAGAACACTCTATCAAACACATCTTCATCTTCACACTCAGCATGAATCCTTATAAGCAGACAGATGAATTCTGTAAAGAGTTGAAATAAAAAAGATTACAAACAAATGCTAATTTAAAGTTATGAATTAAAATGTTAAAACGACTTGTTACATGAACAAATGATCTAACATATAAACACAAACTAAAGATATGACTAAAAACAAATGAGCAATTCCAGCGTTATGCATGTGACATTTGCAGTAAAATCTCAAAACATAAATTGACAGAGGAAGTAAGTCAACATCATATTAAACATCTGTTTATATTTTTCAAAACAACTGACCACAGAATTGTGGAAGCAGAAAAATATCAATCTGTAAACATTTTTTATATTTTAAATATAAAATTTGGCTTCTGTTTGGCTTCTGTAGTAACACTTTAATCCATATATTTTTAACAGAATATTACTAGGTGGATTCTGTTGTGTTATTTTAGAGATTCAGATGATAAGGTGATGAGCGGAGTCACTGCATTTGGTAAGGTCTGTAAAACAAAGAATTCATAAAATTTACACATTTATTAAACATATATTAAAAGATTTTATATAAGTTTTCCTAAATCTGTTGGCTATCTATTCTATTTACTCATTTTTATTAACAATAATAACTGTTTAATAGATTTATTTAAAATATGCAGAACAGAGTAAGGTGATGGTTTATCACTTTATAAATTTAGGTATTAAGACTTTTATAATAAGACTAATTTAAACTTTGAATAAAATATCAGTATGTTGGCGTAAACAAACAAACTTAAAATTGCAATCTTCAATCTAACTCAGTTTGAGTCGATTCTACATTATGTGATTGTTGTTTTGTTCTGTTTCCATTCCATTGAAAAGTTCAGTTTTTTTACTTACTGTCTCAAGGTCACATTTATTTTGCACAAAGACACTCTCCTGTACTGGCACGGCCTCGTTTTGCACAGAAGGACTCTCCTGTACTGACACTTGGTGATTATTATCTAAAACATAAAAAAATATTAACATCTGCACAACATGTTTAAATTATTAGATTTTAAAAGTATTACCTCTTTTAGATTTTGGTGTTTTTTTATGTTTTAATTTGAAATATGTTGCGATTCCAGCAGTCAGAAGAATACAAACACCAACACCAACTACAGTTCCAACAATAACAGCAACTGGAGTGGAATCCTCACATTCAACGTCAGATGACACTGTTCCTGGTGTTTTTTCTTTACGTCCCTCTTTCTCACAACTGTAAAATGTGAACAATGCTAAAGAATGTCCAGCCTTACAGAACAGTTTATTTAACCTGTAATTCACTGACTTACTTTTATATAATTACTCACTAACTTTGAATGTGGTCGACAGGTGGTGAAAGATCCATCAGAGAAGGAGCCTTCTGTGCAGTTACCACATTCTGTATTCGTAAAAGCGGTTCCTGTAAAGATAGTAAAATAATGAATTTCTAATGAGAGTCAATCATTAAAAGCATTGCTGGTATTGTACATAGCAACAAAACACATTCAACTCTTCATCTCTGCATTCAAAATGCAATCTTAACACACCAATTTTCTGTTGCCACAAGTTTTAACTCAATTGCAATCCACTAAATATGTTAACATTTGTGTAGCATACTAAAGCATTGCTACAGCGTTGCACAGCATACTTTACATTACTACAGTACATCAAACTGTGCTGTTCATTACAATGTGACTGTCACTACATTATTCTACATTTTACTATGACATTAAAATACTCTTATATTATTATATTTATACTAATACTTGTACTTACACTTTTACTGATGCAAATATACTGCATTATACTCATAATGTGAATTAGGTATACATGCAGTGTTCAGAGTCTTCTCTCATGTTGTACTGCTGTCTGTCTTAGATGTGAATTTACTGTCATATTATCTTTAATATGTACTGCAATAGCTGTATCATATAATGAAGCTTGGTCTAACTTGATTTGGCATATTTACTGGAGCTATTTGAAGTTTTACTGTATGACCATTGTAAATAATCTCAGGTACACACCTGCTTGTTTGATATATTGTCCACGTTGACATTTAAAGTGTTCCATTGCAAAACTACAACCATCTTTATTTTGCTGAATACAGTAGAATCCTGGTAGTGGCTCGCAGACAGTATCTGAAGATTGTGTGCAGGTTTTCTTTACTCTCAGTCCATTGGCTGTGAAAAACAAATCCTATAAATATATGTTTGATTTATATAAACCATATAAATAAGTGACATACTAGATTCTCTTTACTCCAAGTGTTTGTTTTGGGGAATATTCTCACCTGCATCACAAGCAGTGCAGGCAAAGCACCTTTCTAAACCATTGGGCTCATCAGTGTATGTTAATGCCGGACATGGAACACAAGTGGTGCTGGTATCGATACTACAATGCCAGTAAACACGGTTTCCTGCAAACATAAATATCTTTGAAAAGACACGTCATAAAAGGGTAAAACATGAGAATAGCTCTTAGTCATACATCATAGGTTTGTAACAATTATTATCAAAAAAGCATATGAGCTTGTTTTTTTATGTGATTAATGTCTATTAGGGGTGTAACGGCACACAGGGGTCACAGTTTGATACGTATCTTTGTTTTGGAGTTACAGTCAGTATGGTACAACAAAAATAAGCAACAAATCTCCAACGCTTGCTCTTTCTGTTAATTTTGAACAGGTAGAAGTGTCACAATTAGCTACAGAACTGAAGAGCTTCTTAAGATGTTGCAAAAGTACAAAATAAACACAATAGTGAAAAATAAAACTATAATTAGGAAATTGTGTGTTAAAGTTTTTAAAGTTCAGCCCTCTTCTAACAACAGAAACACAAGAATTGTGTATTAAATTCCAGATTCAGTAAGCTTCAAAACTGAAATCTCTTTGAATGAAAATGGATCACTGTGTACATCCATAACAGCAGGTGCAGCAGACAACAACTGTTCAATATTATGTGTTAGAAAAGCTTCACTTACTCACAGACTGACTTACAAGCGCACAAGCTGAGACAGTATCATTCATTATCCTTTGCTTAGTCTTTATTTCTGAGTTTGCACAGCAGAATGAACTGCCAACTATTCCAGCAAATGTTTTACGCATCGCATGCCCTTCCAGCCGCAACCCAGTACTGGGAAACACCCATACACATATGCATTACAGCCAATGTAGTTTGCCAACTGACACAGCCGGGTATGGAAACCAGCAACCTACTTGCTGTGAGGCCATTTTTGATGGATGTGCCTGACTTATACACTGTTGTCTTTTGAAAATCTGCATTTTTTAGATGAGGTGAGAATTACACAATTTCAGCATCTACCCTCAGCAGTGCTCACTTCTGATACTGTCAATTCAGAGCAGTGGACCAATCAGATGAACTCTAAGATGGGACAAGTGTTTGCAGTAGAAGTTGACAACGCTAACATGGTGCAAGCATGTGTCTTGCGTTTTCAGATGCAAAAACACATTCTTTGTGAAAGGCTCCTCAGTTGTTCTGCTGTGGTCATTTCTGTCTAACTTCTGTAACTGCACATGTGGACTGACTGTATCTGTGAACCGAACTAATACATGTGCCGTTACACCCCTACTGTCTATTTCTAAGTTCTTATTAAGATGTCTAGGATACAACAAAGCAAAAACTATAAACTAGTTTTAGAAAAAGCCTGTAAAGTTTATTGAGATAATTACAGTACTCTTTGAACTTTGTTACCGACTCAGGCAGAAACATATATTCCACAATGTATACTGTACCTGGCGAACACATGGGGCAGCATTCTCCTTTTATCTCATATTCCGCACGTGCACATGCACTGAAACACAGCTCCAAATTCAAAGGGACCACAACAATAAATAAGAAAAATCCAAACTTAAACATGTTCAAATAAAGCGGAAAGCAGGATGCAACGCATTAGATGAGGAACTTGATTTTTAGACATGCTGGGAAATTATTAGGTTTCTTACACCAATTATAGGAAAGGAAATAAGGGGTTTCTTCTTCAAAAGTGCTGTGCATTATTGCAGACAGCTGCATCATTTCTGATAGTTACAGTAGATTCAATTTCTCTGTGTAGATTTCCTCCTGAAAGCAGCTTCTTTCTGGAAGGATCTGAAATGACAAAATGACAGCAAGTGAATTTCATGTTAACATAGGCATAATAACCATAAAGTGTTGATTTAAGGGAGATTAAAACTTTTGAGAGGCTCTGGAGGGAGGGCAGTGAAAATGCAGCTCTTATTTTACGGTTTCATTTTGAAAGGGGGTTTGTTATGAATACTTACTGTAGATCATGTTAGTTTACATGGTCAAATATGACATTAAAATGAAACATAATATAATGACAAAAATTATATGTATTATTTGTGTCCACATATAGCAATACATTTAATTTCATCTTTGTACTATTCAAATTTTACCAAACTATTTTAGTGATTTATTGGATGTGTGAAGCTCGTGTTTTTTTTAATACATTCCACTTTCACTATAAAAGCAAATGGAAACCATTTGGTCATGGTGACTAAAAGAAGTCCCATACAATGTCATTCAATACTCTACACACCTATGCTGCTACAACAAACAGACAAATAGGTTTGGAATATTCACTTTAATATTCACTATGTGTAAACACAGAATTATATTTCAGACATTCTGAAATAATATTAGCAATTCAGTGTCTCATTAAGAAACAAAGCAACAATCTTACAGTATCTAGAGTAATTAAGAATACTTAAATTAGACAGTTGTATAACTAGAATTTTAATTGTTTTTAAAAGAACTAAGCATATTATGCTCACTAGTCAGCATTATGTTTAAAAATAAGCAAAATGCCATACAAAAGGTCATACAAAATACAATCAAAAGTACCACCCAATCTTGTGATTTTGGAACAACAGGTTTTATTGTTTGTTTGTATTTGTTTTAAGGATTATATTGCTCATTGTGAACACAATAGGAGCTTGTTTTGCATTGTCAGAGAACATGTTTTGTGATGTTGTCAGGGATGGCACCAGAATTATAACACTGTCTCATTAGCCCAAAATACTTCACGTTCCGAGCCAAAAGACTAAAAAGGGACTTTGATCGAACACAGATAATGATTCCTGATGTTATGAGAGGTTAAGTTTCACTTATGCATTTCGCCGTCTCCAGCATATACATAAGAGAAAGCTAGATGCCCCATTAAAGCCTGGTTTGAAGCCTGGTTTATACTCGACGCATCTGCTAGTTTTTTGGGGGTTTTTTTTGCAAAAAAACAGTTGACTAGTTTGTAGCAATATTTTTTTACAATACAGAATATGAATTACATTGTCAATGAAAAAAGATACAAGAAAAAGAGAAGAAGAAAAAAAGAATAAAGAATATGATATAAACTTGAGGGTAAGACATTTAAGAATCAATTACAGTACATAAATTAAAGTCATTACAAAATTAAATAGTTCTGTTTGCTTTCTTATTTTTAGATAATTAAATTAAATGTAAATAATGATAAAATTTTTGCAAAATAACAGAAAAATATGGTTTGGTTTAAGTAAATTTGCATTTGTGGATATGGAATTTACAAAGAAAATAAATTTAATTTATAACAAAACAAGCATTTCTCTGAGTAGAGGCAGATACATAATAACCAAAAATAATTTTTTTAAAACAGAAACATCTTGCTGTATATTATTATTAATAAATAAGCCAATATGTTTCCAAAATTGTACAGTATTATTACAATGTCAAAATAATTTGTAAATAATTTCAGTATGAAATTGACAAAATGAACATTTTACATCAATATTAGAATGAAACTTTTTCATGCGTCCTCTAGTTCGCTTGAGTGCGCGCGGTGAATGTGACGTCATCGATGTGTTTGCGGAGGTTCGCCTTGGGTGCTCGTGACATGATTTCGGCCGGCGAAGCGCATTATATTTTTGAGACTCAAGCGAACAGTGTGCAAGGTCAATCAACTTTGAGTAGACCAACTCAGAGTTAAGCGTGCACACCGCAACTATAAAATAGGCATTATCAATGGAGCTCAGATATTGAGTCACCATGGCAACATCTGGAGGAAAAAAAAAAGAGCTCAGCATTTCTTTCTCCTGCTTAACTTGATGTGCTCATGCAAAGTTAGAGCAAATATGACCATATATTTAAAAAAGCAACACCACTGCATCAGTGAAACAGTGACAGCATGGAAAAACAGCTGTTCAAGTTAATGCGCAAGTTTACATTAAAACTATTTAATTATAAGAAAATAAGCAATGCAATGTGTGACGTTTATTGACTTTTCACTTGAAAAAGTGTGGAATTGGACATCATTTTAAAGTTATTTCAGATGTAATTGCATTAAATTAGTTTCTACAACAAATTTGACAAAACAAGAATGCGTATAACCTTAACTTAATGTTTGGTGGAAATGTTTAATTTAAGGTTCCCACTTTTACACACATTGTTCAGTTTAACATAGCATTTAGCTTTTAATAGATTTAAAAGTGCACTTGTGTGTCTGCCTTTATTATTTATCAAGTGGTAGAGGTTGATATGAAATTCAGAATTTAAGCAGTACTAAAAAATAGTTTTTAGAACGAGTAATAATCCCAGTAATCTAGTTACAGAACATGTCCCTGTTGAAGGTCATGTAATTTAAGCTAATTATTTATTTAAAAAGGACAAGCCATTCTCGTGACTTTGTTCTTTGTGTGACTAAAATGTAGGCAATATGTTTCCATCCAAAAATGCAAATTAAATTTATGTGCAAAACTGGAATATTGCATAAAAGATACGCGAATAAAGTAGCGTTTCCATCCAACGAGTCAAAGAGGACAAAATTGTCACTTCCTGATTAACTGGCGCCAAACATCAACAGTAAAAACAGAATTTACTGCAGTAGAAGAAGCTGCGTGAATCTTTTCTTTATTTAATAAATTACTTTCACCTCAGAAGACGATGCCGACACACAATGAACGCGTGGTGGCGTTTGAAGACATGAGCCCTGCTGAAAAAAAACTGCTTAAACCAGCCTAGGCTAGTTTAAGCTGGGGTTTTTTTCAGCAGTGAGATGTGGAGAACAGACGCTCTTGACACGCTCCAGACGCTCTGGAAGTAATTAATAACATAATAACATTAATACTAAAACAGTTAAGACATTTCAGATGTTTTACAGTGTGTTCTGCCAGCTGGTTTGTCCATTTACACACGCTTTAATCATCATATGATCTCTTACAACAAAATCACATGACTAGAATTTGTTCGATAAAAGCAGGGGTGTCCAAACTCGCCGGTGCCCTGGAGAGTTTATCTCCAACTTGCTTCCACACACCTGCCAGGAAGTTTCTAGTATATCTAGTAAGAGCTTGATTATCTGGTTCAGGTGTGTTTAATTAGGGTTGGAGCCAGAGATGGCAAAAGTACACACATCCTTTACTTAAGTAGAAGTACAGATACTCATGTTTAAAACTACTCTGGTAAAAGTAGAAGTAATGACTACACTTTTGTACTCAAGTAAAAGTAAAGTACCACCGCCTGAAAAATGTACAAACGTAAAAAAGTAAAAAGTATCCGTTTCAACCACAGTCCAAAGACATGCGGTATAGGCAAATAATAGGTAACTAAATTGGCAGTTTATAAGTGTGTGTGTGTGTGTGTGTGTGTGTGTGAATGAGTGTGTATGGGTGTTTCCCAGTGCTGGGTTGCAGCTGAAAGGGTATCCGCTGTGTAAAACACATGCTGGAATAATTGGCGGTTCATTCAGCTGTGGCGACCCCTGATAAATCAGGGACGAAGCTAAAGGATAGTGAGTAAGATAGGAAACTAGGTAACTAGACCTCACATCCTATTGATACATTAATATAAACTAACTTACATTTCCAATTTTTATGCAATTGCATAAAAACTATCCTGACGCAAACTCACAGCGTTGCGGCTGTTAGATCAAAAACAACAGTTGCCATTCATGTTGATACACTTTAATAATAATTCTGTAGGCCTGTATATCTTTATAAATAATGTCTTACATTTTACATTGAATTCTGTCCAAAATATATAGATTTTTTTCTGTTGCTAAAATAAATGCTTATCATATTTGACTGCAAACTATATATATTTTTTTGCATTAGGCTAAAGCTCTGCATGAGTAGCTCTTATATAACCCGCTATTTCAGTGTTTTTTTTTTTTTCAGGTATTGTGGTTATTTAATTTAATGAATAAACATTAATTAATTTTTCTCAGTCTTTGGTCCATTTCTCAGATCAGAATTAAAATTCTCAAAACTCTGTTCACTGTTTAATCTTCAGATCATCATTGTGTCACTTGTGCACATCAGAAAAGCAGTTTCTCTTTATGAACAAGTTGCAAATGCTTTTGTTCATCCATGCAAATAATGATGTGCATGTATTGTTTTGGTCTCTGTTGAATAGTCTCACCCCTACAACATTTAATCATGTGTTCATAGCATTTACATGCAAGTTGTCAACAAGTTGTCATAATATTTTGTAGGGGAGTGACAAGATCTTGTACGACGAGATCTCACAAGATTAAATTGCGGCGAGATTTCTTGTCGAGGTGAAAAGTTGTCTCGTGAGTTGTGATGTTATGATGGAGCGCGAGTCTGAAATTAGCATTGACGATTGGAGGCAGGATTGGATTTGATCTGCAAATAAAGTGTTTTACACACACCTGGCAACCCAGGCTGGCCTCAGAGTTGCGCTTGTCACTCGGTTGGGTGGGCGGGTGTGACGTAATCGCTTTTTTCACCAGAGTTCAGCAGGTGCCGCATCCAACATAGTCTACAACTACAGTCTCACACATTATGGTTCGTATCCATACAATGGAATAGCACTACAGATATGCTGAAAGGCATAATCGTCGTAAACACAAATGGAATTAAGAGGTGGAGTATTCCTATTTTAGTCTCATTATTGAAGTGCAGATATGTAAACACTGTAATCAAACTATTAACACTGTGAAAGACTTTTAGCCGCATTTTATGACAGGACCTACACACCTAGAGAGTCAGTAAAGCACCACAGACGCACACATCTATAAGCGCGCACAAACAAACATACACACTCACTGAATGAACTCCTGGAGACTCATCGTCACATCATCATCATGGAACACGCGTTTATACTGTGCGGAAAAAGCAGAATTTTTTTTTATTCTGCTTGCGGTATCAAACTTCATCAAAACAACTCTCCTATCAGTCCTTCATTTTCACATGATTGCATCCAGTAGCTCAGAGTGAGTCACGGGACCTAAATGAAATCTTGCTGAATAAAAGTAAAACTCATTTATTAAATTAAAAATGATATACAAAAATTACATATATTTGTTTCAGTGTGTGGAAATAAGTTTGATATATCATGTGAAATTGTACAGGGGAGAAGCCAGTCCGTAGAGTTTATAGCTAAATATTTAGCAGTGTTTGCATGTCCTTTATGACATAGAATTCATTTAAATAGAAATAAAATAACATTTATTATAATGATTTTAAAAAGCATCTAAAACTGTTTTGTATTTTGTATTGTTTTTTCTAGTTGAATAAAAATCTATTTTCAATTCATATATTAGCAAACATTTTGCTAATATTTAAAATTATATATATAAAGATTTTTCCATTCACATAGACTATTAGCAAAAATATTTAGTAGTGTTTGCATGTCCATTACTGTGTATAATTCATTAAAATAGAAGTAAAATAACATTCATTACAAGTTGATTTAAAGAAAGCACCTAAGTAGTTAAGTAAAAGGTTTTTTTATTCCCAGTTGGATAAAAGACTTTTCCATTCATTCATTTCATCATTGAGGATTTCTTAAAAATAGAGTAAAAATCTCGTCTCGTTCTCGTGAACCCAATCACGTATCTTGTCTCGTGGAGTAAGCATCTTGTCACACCCCTAATATTTTATAATGCATTTTTCTATACATTTCTATTAGACTTTTTTTCTAAATCTGACTACAACTGGTACATTTCTCCCAACTGAATGTTGACATTTTCTAATAAAGGTTTAAAAGAAGGTGCCGTCTTTTCCTTTTTATATCACAATGACATGATCCGGCAACTAATTACAATACAAACAGCCAAAAAAATATTGCCATAGTTTACACCAGAACAGCCCTCCAGAGTACATTGACAACATGACTACTAAGTAATGACACAAGGACATGTCATTCTGACGCCACTGACATGTTCAATGACAGAAATTTCGTTTTGCGAGATGAACTGAAGGATTTTGAGCAGGAGACTGGCTTTTGCAGGTAATCCCTGGTGTTTTGCTATTTATGTGTTGTTTTGAGAAATGCACTTAGGCCCACTGTTTTGCAAATTTCAATTCTGATCTGAGAAATGTGCTAAAGTGACTGAGAAAAACTGTAATACATTTATTATATGCTAAAAGCAACATACACAGCCATGACTACAATCTACAAAACATGCTTGTGCATGATCTTTTTACACGTGATAAATTCAGGATCTTTTGCATTATATTTTTATTCATAAATTGCCCAGTATAATTACTTTTGTTGTTGTAAAATATTTGTTAAAAATTATTATTAATTGAGAACTGACAATTAATTGAGAATTGACAACAGTATAGGCCAATATGTAAAATATAGTCAATAAAAACAATCAATAAAAACTTAAAAACATCATCAATTCTGTATTAGGACTTATTAGAAATAAAGGAAATAAATCGCAATACATACATTTTTTTATAAATTTTTGATTGTTTTAGTACTAAATATACAAATATGTACAACTAAATTTACAAAAAAGCACTATTTTTCGAGGTATTAGATTGAAAGACCAGAGAAACCCGTGCAGTATAATCGAAAGTGGACAGAAGGCCTATAAGCATTTAAACGGCATGTTTTTGAACTGGAATGTCTCTCTTGTTGTCTTATTACCATATAAACAGGGCAGCATCAGTCATGTTAAATTCGCCGACTCCCTCTGTCATATCTGCGTAGCCATCGCAGGCGCGCAATGAGGAAAAATAGACTGACTGCATCAAAAATGCACTCATATTATTGAAAACAATGAAACGAAAGTAACATCCCTGGGTAAAAGTGTTTGCCTCGCATTTATGTGCATCTTATCAAATAAAAAGTTCGTCCTACTCAGTTATGCGCATACATTTTTTTTTCAAAAGTTATATGTATCTTGGCACTATTGTGATAAAGGAGATACATTTATTGATAATACATCTCTCTTTATGCCATAAAATATTTATGATACGTTTCAGCTTCCTTACCTTTAAGTACCTGGAGATTTTTACACCTTAAAACAATCCTCTGTTCAGTTTCTTCTTCTTCTTCTGTGGTATTTTATTGGCAGCTTGCAAACTGAGTGCATTACCGCCACCTTCTGGACTGAAATGTGATATTTGGGGATATATATATATATATATTTATAAACTTCCTATATCCTATTTGCTAGCTGTGTTGTTTTCAGAAACTGT
>CAIGQZ010023576.1:20001-63295 GCA_903798205.1 Danio tinwini
TATATATATATATATATATATATATATATATATATATAAACAACAACTGTATTCTATTTGCTAGCTGTGTTATTTTCAGAAACTGTATAACTGCATTAATTGATGAATGTTCCAGACAGACTCAACATGTACTTTAATGTCATGTTGTTCTTAAATACTTTCTGTAATTGTTCTCTTGTGAATTTTGAATAAATGTCTGCATTTCTCATCTTTATCCCATTTCTCACCATAATCTATTAACACCATCTTTATTTATTGTTTTGATTTCCGATTTGCAAAGAGGAACTTGTATTATTATTTGATCTGATTTAATAGCTTCTTTTGCCAGCTTGTCATTACCCTCAATACCAAAATGTGCTGGGACCCAAACAAACTGTATGAGTCATTTGTTGATTTATTTGGAATATCAGCTGATGTACTTCATTTAAAAGATCCTATCCGCAAGCAGATTTCCCACTCTGAATGCTCAACAGAGATGACATTGAGTCTGACTCGGAACATATCACTGGTTTGTATGGCTTAACCTCTTCTACCCATCGTAGTGCTATTATAATATCCATCATTTCAGCAGAGTAAATGGAGAGGTGATTTGAGGTTTGTTTTTGTATTTTAGCTCTATATTTGGGAATGCATACTGCCACTCCAGTTTTACCAGTTGGTTCTTTTAATGCGTCTGTATGTATTTGTATTGTTCCATTATACATCATTTCTAAGTATTGCTTCACATTTTGACATTCTCCTTTTGACTTAATTACATTCTTTATTTCCAAATTTACTACAGGAAAACAAAACAACCAAGGTGGGATTGTAGTCATATAGTTATTTTTGCTACAAAATATATTACTGATCCCCATATCTTCTGCCTCTTTGCTACTGTTCCATCCAAAGTTACAACTTTTAGTGTGACAATATTCCCAACATTCATTTAACACCATTTTTGTGGGGTGTGTAGCTTCTTGTCCTTTTAGGTTTACCCATATGATAAAGAGAGTTGTAATCTGAGATTTAATGGCATCTCCCCCGTTTCAACCTGCAGTGCTGGGATTGGAGAAGTTCTAAAAGCTCTGCAACAAGTTTTGCAGTGCTTTGGCCTGCATCCTGTCAAGTTCAGCTAATGTGGTTTTTGCTGCTGATTTATACACTACACTTCCATAGTCAAATACTGAACGAATTATGGCAAAGTATATCCTTTTTAAAGATGACCCTGTTGCCCCCCAATTGTATCCTGCCAAACATTTTAGTATATTAATTGCTTACTTACATTTATCTATCATTTTCTGAACGTGATTTTTGAAGGTAAGCTTACAGTCAAACCATACCCCTAGATATCTTATAACACTAGCTTGTTTAAGATGTTGTCCATACAGTTTAAGGTTTATTTCTGAGTTTTTAGGGGTTTTTTTGTACTTTTTTTGAAAAACAGATAAGTTGAGTTTTTTCCACTGATAGATGAAATCCCAATTCAAATTACCATTTTTCAACCTGACTAATTGCTGATTGCAATCTGTTCTCTAAGTTATCAATACTGCGACCTCTACCCACAATGCTCCACCATCTGCATATAGTGCTCTAGTTTATCCTATGTTCCACTCCATCAAAAACATAGTTTATCATTATATTGAAAAGAACTGGGCTACACACACTTTCTTGTGGGGTGCCATCTTCCATTAAAGAGCCCCTATTATGGGTTTTTGAAAATGACCTTCCATTTAGTGTGTAACACAGCTCTTAGTGAAGTGAATTATCCAGCTAAAGCTTAAATCTGAAAGTGGACAGTTTTTAAAACTATTGATTCCTCTATAAAAGAGTCGACTCATAGTGGTTTAAATGAATCGTCTTGATAACGAATCTTCAGCCATTTCGGCGTGACGTCATTACGAAACATAATGGTTGCGTGCGCAGACCTGGCAAAATTCAAACCTGCGGCCCCGCCCACTAACACAGCAGCAAGACGATCATGAAGACTCTGTGTTTACCTGGATATTATTGGAAGTGTGAGGGAAAGGAGTCGTTCAGAAATCTGCACGCTTACAATGGGTGATCTATCACTACACAGCTTATGCATTAGTTTCTGCCTCCATCTTGTAATGGACAGACAAGACACCAGGGGTGCAGGCAAAATATGGACAAAATATTAGGTACACCGGCTGGCAGCTGAATGCTGGACTTCGAGCTGGTGAGCAGCACTGAAAAGGCTTTCGAATGGAGAGCGGGAGCCCGCAGAGATAGCTTGTCAGAGGACAGAAGATGCTACAACCTCCCGGCTGGGGATGTGATCGTTTAGAAAAGCAGAGTACAGGTAAGCATTAAGAACATATAGCTGTTCACGGACAAGGTGCCACAGCAATGATTGCAAATAGAAATGATCTACATGTTTTGTTACCAGTAACCGCATGTACTGTACTGTACGTGTGCTGCTTTGTTTACAGATTTAAATGCTTTCGTGAGCTCGTTTCACTGCCATTTGTCGTTGCTATGGCCACCGTTAGCTGATCCTGCACACGTGCAGCGGTCAAGGTTCAGAATAGTTTAGCTTTTGCTGCTGTGTGGATTATACTGTATGTCATACATATGCTAGTGTTTAACTGCACTGCTTTCGGCGCTGAGATGTCTGAATAACACTGTTGAGAACCAGGTACTGTTTACTGTGGTGTTAGTAAGTTTACTTTGAAGCGTGTTTTGAGCGTCCGCTGCTATCGGATCCTATACCAATGTTGGCGACCTGCGGCCGCGGGCTTGATAAACCATGCTGGGCATTTTACTGTCTCGCTCTTAATGCTGTCGACCAATGGCAACAGGCTGTCATCGGTCCAATCAGTGCAGATTAGTTTCGCGCTAAGCAGGGGTTTGGGAACAAATGAATCGCTGAACGATTCATATGGGAGTCGCTGGAATAATTAGGTTAAAATCAATGCATATTATAAGACCATTACGTGTTTTTTGACCTTGCATACATATCAGTATGTTGTTAGAGACCCATAAAACCAAAATACGACCCTTTTCAATGTGTAATAGGGTTTTTAAATATGTGCCTGATGTCCTGTTCCCTATTCTAACTTCTATGGTTTTTCCCATTAAAAATCATTTATCCAATTGAACATTTTACCACCTATGTCCATTTTATTCAGCACTCTTTTTCTTCTTCTTCTTTCGTTTTTATTTGGCGGATCGCACCAGTTCTTGTGCATTACCGCCACCTTCCTAATTTACAGACTCTAATCCAATTTTTATACAGTCATTGATTTTTATCCCTTCTCCCTTCAGCGCTGTGCCTCCAGCTCCTCTGACTTCCACTATGCCAGGTTCAGAAAATAACTCCCTCCATCCCTACCTTAAACTTAATGAATTTACATCAACAATATATCTAATGAATCATATCTTATTAATCAGTCCTGTATCTTTCAAAAATCTAAACAACGCAGTGTAATTATGGCTTCCTACCTCAGGATTTAATACAAATTTTAATGTAATCTCACAATCTCTTTCTTTCTTGATTTCTTCCAATAACTTTCTTTTTTCTTCATTATACCGCTCACAATGCATGATCACATGTTCAACAGATTAATTTTTCCCACACTCACATAGACCTGTTCTGTGCTTTGCCATTAACTATATTGTACTGTTAAGTCCAGTATGTCCATTTCTTAGTCTGGATAATATATTCTCCTCTTTCCTTTTTCCACTCGAGTGCCTCCCTTTACCCACTTGTGGCTAAATATAATACATATGTCTTCCATTCTTTCCTGCTTCCCATTGGCAATGTTGACTGCTTCCCACTGTCAACATTGCCAATTTTACATTGTGTTATTTTTTTGTGAGTATGTTGTTGTATTTTGCACTGTGTATTTTGCACTGTCGTTGTACATTTGCACTATCTGTATTTTGCACTGTCTGGAGCCAGCACCTAATAACCCGTTTCCACTGAGTGGTACGGTACGGTACGGATCGGTTTCTGTCAAAAGCGTACCGAACCGATCCGTACCGTACCACTTTTTTGGCACCCTTTCGAAAGGGTACCAAAGACGAGAAAGGGTACTAAAAGGTGGAGCTACACGCGCAGCTGAACGCTGATTGGTTTACAGAGATACGTCACAATCTCGTGGAGCTAGCCAGAATCAAAACAATGGAGCCGCCATGTTTTTAAATGCACAGCCGAGACAACTATATGCATGGATGACCCGGGCTCAAAACAAACCTTGTCGTTGTCTTGATGAACAACCACAAAGCCAAGAATCTGCCGTGTCCTGTTGTTGTTTTATGAGGCCGTCTAAAAGTGCGAGCGGTTTTTCGCTTTCTCCAGGGAGCCCGCGTTCGCGTCTAGATTTGATATAACAAACTTCTTGAGCCGATAATAATAACGTGCGTGTGTGATTAATGAAGCGTCTTCGACATCTGATCCATTCAGAAAGAAAAGGACAAACGCGAGAGTGAAGCGCAGAAAAAAGGAGAAGCCCGACAGGATTACAAGGATTCCCGACAGGAGCAAATAGTTTCAGCAACCTGAATCATGAACAAACTGCCATGTTTATCATCACCTTTTGGACTATTATGAACTCGGAATGATGGAATTACTCTCTAACAGAGGCTACATGTGCTGGTGAAGATTACAGACACAGATGAGAGGTTAGCTCTGACTGTGGGCTACAGTATATGTTGCGTGTTGTTTTTAAACTCAAATAAGGACAATGTATGCTGTGTGTAGTTTATCTGTAAGTGGTAACATATCGGAGACTGTAAGGGTCTGTATGTGTTCATATATGTTGCATTTATTTATTTATTTTATATAATTGCAGACGTTACAGTAGGCTGCAACACTGTCCCACTGTCATTGATCTGCAGTTATAATCAAATCATGTTCATAGAAATGTTAGTAATAAACATTTATAAACAAGTATTATTATGTTTAAAGCATCTGTTTTGTTAGAAGAGCTTCTCATATAATGTGAACGAACTGTACAGCTTTACTGTAGACATTTATTCGAGCGAAAATGACGTTGACTGAAACTCTCTGTAGTACACCACGCCCACCAAAAGGGTACCCTTTGTAATGGAAACGCAAGCTTGATAAAGGTGACCCGTACCGACCCGAACCGTACCGTACAGTACCACTCAGTGAAAATGAGCCATAAGCTTTTCACTCATCATAGCACACGTGCTGCTGATGATGTGACAATAATTATTTGTTTTATTATTGCTTTAACTTCACTTCTGTAAGTCACTTCCTTTCCTATATTATCTTCCAGCTCAGCTTGTTTTGCCATTTCATCTGCTGCCTCATTTCCTTTTAATCCCACATGAGCCGGCACCCACATGAACACTACCTTAACTCTTTCTCCTTTTAATTTATACAACTCTTGTAATATTTCAATAACTAAATATTGCCTAGAGTCTGAGTGTTTTGCTTCAATGCTTAAAAGAGCAGAACTGCAATCTGAGCAAACTAAAACTTCCTTAATTCTCGCTTCTTTCACCCATTGTAATGCTAGACTTATTGCCAACATTTCCCCTGAGTACACTGATAATTTGTTTGAAATCCTTTTTTTATATATATTATATTAAACTTTGGAATTACATATGTTATTTCTACCTGGTCATTATCTGGATTTTTTGATGCATCTGAGAAAAACATGTACCATCTCTCCATATTCTTCCATTAAATATTCCCTTACATATATTTCCTCCAATACTCTCATTCCCTCTTTTTGTCTTATTTCTAACATTTTTAGATCCACTACTGAATAAGGCAGAACTCACAGAGGAACAGCAGGTATAATCAGTCTAGGAAAAATACTTAACCCTTTATTGTTCACTTCCTCTACTAAATGTTCCACTATCCATCCAAAACTGTTGCATTCACTCTTTCCATACTCCCAGCATTTCTGTAAGACCTTTGTTGTAGAGTGGTACTCCTCCTGCCCTATTAGATTTATCCAATAAACTGCCGTTAACTGTTTCCTTCTTAAACTAAGAGGCATTTCTCGCACTTCAACTTGAAGAGCTGACACAGGTGATGATCTGAATGCCCCACAACAAATCTTTAAAGCCTGAGCTTGGATTCTTTCTAGCTTTGATGAGTCTTTGTTGCTGAACCATACACTACATAGCTGTAATCCAACACTGATCTAATCAGTGTATTTTATTTTTAGAAGCCAACCCGTCTGTCCTCCAGACCTGCCCAGCTACACATCTCATTACGTTCAGAACTTTTTTGCATTTATCTTCCATCCTTTTAATATGTTCGTTCCAAGTCTATTATCATGCCACATACCTAAAAATCTTATTTTTGATACCTGTTCTAGCTTTTGATTATATAACTTTAACTTTAGACTTGTTTCTGTACTTTTTATTGTAAACAGGACCATTTGTGTTTTTTCCACTGAAAATTTTAACCACCATTTGAATGACCACTCTTCAACCTTATATAGTGCCTCTTGCATTTTCCTCATAATATAATCTATATTTCTTCCCCTAAACGACAAAGCTCCATTATCCGCAAACAAAGATCTACTAATCCCTCTATCTACTTTCTCAAATACATCATTAATCATTATAATGAAAAGCAACGGGCTTATGACGCTCCCTTGAGGAGTACCATTCTCTGTCCTTTGATTTGGTGATGTAAATTCTCCTACTTTTACCTTAATTGATCTCTCTTCCAAAAAATCTTTAACCCAATTGAACATTCTCCCTTCTACTCCCATCTTTTCCAGTTTCATTAACAGTCAATCACGCCATACCATATCATATGCCTTTTCAATGTCAAAAAATACTGCTCCCACTGATTCTTTATTCATTAATGCTTTTCTTATATCTGTCTCCAAAAATACCACTGGATCCATAGTCCATTTTTTACATTATTTTACCTATATGAGAAGTAAGCGCTTTTGGTCTGTAGCTGTTTGGATTGCTATAATCCTTTCCTGGTTTCTTAATAGGAATTATTAAAGCTTCTTTCCAACTCTTTGGCAAAATTCCTTCTCTCCATATTTTGTTATAAAAATCTAACATAATACTCAAATCCTTGTCAAATAATTGTTTAATCATAGTATAACTTACTCCATCTAAACCAGGAGAAGATTCTTTTACTCTATTTATCACTCTTTTTAGTTCTGCTATTTCCAATGGAGCATCCAAAATACTGCCTGTTTCTTCTGTCCTGTGCTTTATCAACGGATTCCTTTTTACCACCTCTTCCCTAATCCTAAATCTATCCTCACACAAATTTCTAGAGGAGTTAACTTTGGTGAATGCCTCTCTTAGCATCAGAGCCTTTTCTCTATCATTCACCACCGCCATCCCATTTCCTTTTTTAAGCACAGGAATTTCCACATCTTTCCTAATTCCTCTCATTTTATTCCATATCTCCTCTACCGGTGTACTTTTTCCTATTACATTACAAAATTCTCTCTAGTACTCTTTTTTTGTTTTCCTTACTACTCTCCTAACTTCTGCTTGAGCAGCTTTATCCTCTATTAAACTTTGAAAGTTACATGAATTTTTCATATAAACTTATTTTTTCATATATTATTTTTTTCATATACCCTTCTTCACTAACTGACATAAATTATTCCAAATTAGCTTTTTCATAAATCCATTTCCCAACAGCTCCAATCTTTCCCCCTTCTCTTCTCTCATTTTCCTGTATGACCAAAACTATTGGAAAGTGATCACTACCCATAGTGCACTTCCTACTTATTTCCCATTCAGCTTCTCCACCCATTAGGCCTACTCCAGATACTACTGTTCAATCCAAAACGGATTAATTTCCTGTTGAAAAATTTACCCTTGTTCCACTTCCATCATTAAAACAAACTAAATTATAGGAAACCATTAAGGCCCAATCCCAATTCTATTTTTGTACCCCTACCCCTTCCCCTTGGTCTTTACAACTGAGGGTTAAGGGGAAGGGCTTTAAAATTTACCCCTAAGAATTGGGACAGCACTACAACACCTGCACACGTTATCATATGTCATCACGATCTCTTGCTTCATCAGACTATCGCGACTGCTGTAGTGATTGTCACGTTTGTGGGTCTTTCTGTTTTTCTTGCATGTGGGTGTGTCTTGTTTGGGTTCTTCACCGCGTGGTGTGTGTGTGTATGTGTGTTTACATTCATCAGCTGGGTGGTCACATGTTTTGTCGCTACTCTCAACGCACAGGTGTTTGTTATCAGTCACAGCTGATGCGCATTCTGCGCACTATATATGTTCAGTGTTTTGTAGTTAGCATTATCAGTTCGTTGTTGTTCACTCCTGTGTCTGCTTCTGTAAGACTATCTCGCTCGCTTGGGTGGAGGCTCTCCATCATAACCTGTTTCTGTTGGACCTTATGTAAGTCTCCATCTCTTTGATGTTGTTACTACTGCCTGCCCTGAAGACAACATTATCTGTGAGAGACTTCACCTCGTATCTGTTTTTCTATGAACTTTACCATGGGTAAACTCGACGATTTCCTTGAGAGCTGCTCCTTAGCGTGACCTTCCCCTTCCCTCGATATCTGGTGAGATATCCTTGAGACTGCTATACGACGTTGGTTCACGGATGAACCTTCATCGCTACTTGACGTGTCGTATTCTGGTGTGAGCATCCTTGACCTACACTATATCTGGTGATGTTACGTCCTGAGACGTATCTTTCGGTGTGTGGAATGTGCTCTTGTGTTTTTGTTTTTTTTTTTTGTTTTTTTTTCTCTCTCTCTCTCTCTCTCTCTGCAGGTAACTGTGTCCACCTGGAAGTGATCACTGGATCTTTCCAGTGATTGGCTGTTGGGAGAGGAGAGGGAGTATTTAAGCTAAGCTGCACTTCAAACCAGTTGTTGGTCGTAGCTAGATTGTGCAGCGGCTGATCTCTTTCCACATTACAGACCTGTTGCTGGCTAGAGCTTTAAAGACTTGAGTTACCTTAAATAGCTCTTGTGTGTTAAAGCTGTTGGAATCAGAATTCTACTTTCAGTGACCTTGTTAACATCTAATTGTTCACTCAAAGAGAAGTGAGTTTGGAGTTTGGTTGTTTTGTTTGCTTATCTTTATTTTGAGGGTTAAGTAGGAAGGTGGGTGCCATTTTGTTTTGAATCAGTTTTCTCAGTTTGTTCGTAAAGGGAGTTAGTTTAGGTTAATGTACTTTTTTCAGATTAGTAAGATATTATATTAGGAGTTAGCTTTTTTTTTTGGCCTTGCCCCCTTCTGAATTAATACTCTACTTAAGTTTTCTTCATTTTATTTTTATATGTAAATAAACTTCTTTCTTGATTTGACCTTGTTTAAGTCTCTAGTTATTCTGTTTGGGGAGATGAGATCTATCTTTTTTTCCAGCTGTTGCACATCACCCATCACCAAACATTTATTTTCTGTTACGGTCATATCCCTAGACCTAAGAAGATCGTAACTGTGAGATCTATACCACTTGTGACTCTTTAAATAAATCATCTTGTTTTCACTTGCATTTGGGTCTCCTTTGTTTATCATTGTGACAGAGTTGGGACCTAACGTCTCATCTGAAAGACGGTGCTCACTGAGCAGTATAGAGTCCCCTGCGCTATACTGGTGTGTTAGGAACCACACAGACCGCAGGTTGAGTGCACCCTGCTGGCCTCACTAACACTACTTCCGGCAGCAACCTAGCTTTCTCCCATCCAGATTCTGACCAGGCACAGCCCTGCTTAGCTTCAGTGGAAAAACTGAAAAGCTTTTTTATTACAACGTGCTTTCCTTACTTTCAGTATTTGATCTTTATCATGATGTTGTAAACACAAAATAATGTATAGCAGTAAAATATATACACTTACCGGCCACTTTATTAGGTACACTTGTTCCACTGCTCGTTAATGCAAATTTCTAATCAGACAATTACATGGCAGCAACTTAATGCATTTAGGCATGTAGACATGGTCAAGACGATCTGCTGCAGTTCAAACCGAGCATCAGAATGGGCAAAAAAGGCATTTAAGTGACTTTGAACGGGCCATGGTTGTTGGTGCCAGACGGGCTGGTCTGAGTATTTCAGAAATTGCTGATCTGCTGGGATTTTAATGCACATCCATCTTTTGGGTTTACAGAAAATGGTCTGAAAAAGAGAAAATATCCAGTGAGCAGCAGTTCTGTGGGCAAAAATGCCTTGATGCCAGAGGTCAGAGAAGAATGGCCAGACTGGTTCCAGCTGATAGAAAGTAAACAGTAACTCAAATAACCACTTGTTGCAATTGAGGTATGCAGAACAGCATCTCTTAATGCACAACCTTGAGGCAGATGGGCTACAGCACCAGAAGACAACACCAGGTGCCACTCCTGTTAGCTAAAAACAGGAAACTGAGGCTACAATTCACACAGGCTAACCAAAATTGAACAATAGAAGATTGAAAAAATGTTGCTTGGTCTGATGAGTCTCAACATTCGGATGGTATTTAGCATAAACAACATGAAAGTATGTATTCATTGTATCTACGGTTCAGGCTGCTAGTGGTGGTGTAATGGTGTGGGGGATATTTTCTTGGCTCACGTTGGGCCCTTTAGTACTAATTGAGCATCTAGTCAATGCCAAAGCCTACCTGAGTATTGTTGCTGACCATGTCCATCCCCTTATGACCACAGTGTAGCCTACCCATCTTCTGATGGCTATTTCTAGCTGTTTAATATGGCATGTCATAAAGTGCGAATCATCTCAGACTGATTTCTTGAACATGACAATGAGTTCACTGTGCTCAAATGGCCTCCACAGTCACCAGAACTCAATCCAATAGAGCACCTTTGGGATGTGGTGGAACAGGAGATTCACAACATGAATGTGCAGCCGACAAATCTGCAGCAAGTGCGTAATGCTATCATGCCAACATGGACCAAAATGTCTGAGGAATATTTCCAGTACCTTGTTGAATCTATGCCATGAAGGATTAAGGCAGTACTGAAGGGAAAAGGGGGACCAACCCGGTACTAATAAGGTGTACCTAATAAAGTGCCCTTTGAGAGTATGTAGTCTTCTAACTCTCAAGTGTTATAATAACTAACATGTTTTTTGCCTGTTTTGACTTTACTTTGGTGAAATGAGGAATATCACATGAGTAGTCATGTGATATGGCTCAAATTCAGCATGGCTGTGGCAATAGACACAAGACTGTGGAGTCGTGATAATCTAAAGTTGTCTGTTTCAAGAGCTGGGCAAAAGCCTCCACTGCAAATTCAAAAATGTCACTTTATAAGTAGTTACAAAGCAATGCATTTCTTTCAAAGCATAAAGTATAAAGTATACAGTGTTGGGGATAAGCTAGCTTTTACAGGTATATTTTCAGCTGACAGCAACTACTTAAGAAACAAATGTAGCTTTTCCAGCAGCTTTAAATCAAGCAGTGGTGTAGCTTGACAGTAGCTATTTTAGTTAATCTGCAGTGTTCTGAAGCAACACAGCATCAAACAAGATTGTAGTTTTGTTTCTCTACCGCATCCAGAAAATCACCAACAGTATATAAATGCCAAAGCAAAGCATACTAAATTATATTATTTTGTGACACTACAAATATCAAATGTATAGAATTAGATTATAGTATATTCTGTTAGGTTCTATTAGGTATAGAATTCTGACCCGAACTCATGTCTTTCCATACCTGTACAATTTTCTCATGTTTTTTTTTATTTAGTAACAACATGGTTGGTCATATCTAGATTTCTTGTAATTGTGGTTGTTTTGAGAGTTAATTACAAAATTACCATAATCACACTTATGATATTGAAGTGGTTTTAAGCATATTGCTCTGCAAGTTGCATAAGTTTCAGAGCATGTAATGTGGTATTTATGTTTCAGTATTGAACAATACTATCATTTTATGTTAAGTGAAAGAGAAAAAGAGTGTGACCTTTGCTTTCTTTCTTCTCTTCCACTTTCTTCTCAAATGACTTATTTGTATAAATTGGCCTGTAAGGTCCAACCAGTTAGTCCAACGACGGTATCTACTGGTGGATGAAGGTTTATTGCCTGTTCGGTCTTTCCAGTGCACAATGTTGATTTACTTTAAATTTAACTCATATCTGACTCCATTTTTAGTATGAGGTGGTTTAGAATATTAATATATTCAAGGGGAGTGGGTGCTTCAAATGTAAATGAAGGAAAGGAATGAGCTGACTTTCCCGCATTCCCACCTGGTGGGTTATGGAGCCGATTGTCTCTGTTTCCAGCTCATGTTTGAATTGTCAAAGACATCAAAGTATTTGTGGTATCTCAAGTCTTACAGGCCCAATGAAAATACATTAGTTAAGACCTAGTTATAGTTAATTTTTGATGATAGTAAAAACCCAGCTATGGTTGAAAAGCAGTGTACTGAGTTCAGAGGATCTGACAAAAAAAGACAATTACAACAAAAAAATCCATTTGTTTTTGTAACCGTTACATACAAAATCCAGCTTGACATTCAATTTCAATTATAACTCAAAGATTCATGAAGCAATCCATACTTTCAGTTCTTTATATAATTTAAAAGTCGATATAATCAGTATGACTTTGAAAAAGATATTTGTTTAACAAAGTATATTTTTACACCTCTCAGTTTTTAAAAATAAAAACACTTTAATATTTGTTCCATATATTTTTAACAGAATATTACGAAGTGGATCCTGTTGTCTTCAGAGATAAGGCGATGAGCGGATGAGCTGAGTCTGGTGATGTCTGTAAAAACAAAGACGATTTCATTAAACTACAACACATAATTATTAGAAATTTAATAAAACATTTTAAATGGATTTTCCCAAATATCTTGGTCTACTTACTCATGTTTAAAGGGAGTAATCTTTAATAATATTAATAACTTTTATATGCAAAAGTGATGGTTTTAAGAAATGATAAATTTAAGTAGTAAGAGGAAAATCATTCAGATTTTTTTACAATAAGACTGATTTACATTTAAATAAGATATCAGTATGTTGGCATGATCAAGCCAGCTTAAAATGCAGTCTTTATCAAACTCAAATTTTGCTCTGTTTCCGGTAAAGCTTAGGTTTTTACTTACTTGCTCAGAGGCACTCTCCTGTCGCATTTGGCAATCAGCTAGAACATAATGAAATATTAACATCTGCACAACATCTTAAAAAGATTGGATTTTTAAAGTATTAAAGTATTACCTATTCTGTGTTCTGTGTTCTGATCTGAGTTCTGTGTTTTTTTATTTTTTAACATAAAACATATTATAATTGCAACTGTCAGCAGAACACAAACAGCAACTGATGTTCCAGCAATGACAGCAACTGGAGCTGAATCCTCACATTCAACATCAGTTGACGCTGTTCCTGGTGTTTTTTCTTTACGTCCCTCTTTCTCACAACTGTAAATGTGGACAAGGTTATATAATCTCCAGACTTTTCAGAACTGATTTAACCTGTAATTCACTGAACTATTTTCATATAATTACTAACTTTGAATGTGGTCGACAGGTGGTGAAAGATCCATTAGAGTAGGAGCCTTCTATGCAGTTACCACATTCTGTATTGGTAAAAGCTGTTCCTGTAAAGATAGTAAAATAATGAATTTCTAATGAGAGTCCATCATTTAAAATAGTTTTTTTTTATTACATAGGAGCAACACAACAAAACACAACTCTTTATCTCAGCACTCAGAATGCATTCATAACACAATAATTTACTGTTGCTACAATTGTTTTTTATTCAATTGCATTTCATTAAATATGTTAAAATGTGTGTACAATACTAAATCATTATTACCTGCATTACTTGCACACTGTACTTTAAATTACTATACAGCACGCCAGACTGTGCTGTTCATTATACTGTCTGTTTCTACATTGTTCTACATTTTACTATAACATTAAAATACTGTTATATTACTAAATTTATACTAATACTGCCAATGCAAATATACGGCACTATACTCATACTGTGAATTAGGTATACATGCAGTGTTCAGAGTCCTCTCTTGTGTTGTACTGCACAGTCTCTGATGTGAACTTACTCTCATATTATCTTGAATATGCACTGCAACAGCTATATCATATAATGAAGTTTGGTCTAACTTGATTTGACATTTTTACTAAAGCTATTTAACTGATTGACTATTGTAAGTAATCACAGGCACACACCTGGTTGCTTGATATATTGTCCAGGTTGACATCTAGAGTGCTCTAGTGCAAAACTACAGCTATCTTTATTTTGCTGAATACAGTAGAATTCTGCTAGTGGCTCACAGACAGTATCTGAAGATCGTGTGCAGGTTTTCTTTACTCTTAGTCCATTGGCTGTGAAAAACAAATTATATAATCTTATAAATATATATTTGATTTATATAAATCATATAAATAAGTGACAAACTAGATAATACTTTACTTCCAAGTGTTTGTTTTGGGGAATATTCTCACCTGCATCACAAGCAGTGCAGGCAAAGCACGTGTCTAAACCATTGGGCTCGTCAGTGTATGTTAATGCCGGACATGGAACACAAGTGGTGCTGGTATCAATACTACAATGCCAGTGAACACGGTTTCCTGCAAACATAAACATTTTTGAAGAGACGCGTCATAAAAGTGTAACACATGAGAATAACTCTTAGTCACACATCATACGTTTGTAACAATTATAATTGAATCAGCATATGAGTTTATATTTTATGTGATTACTATCTATTAGGGGTGAAACGGCACACAGTGGTCACGGTTCGATATGTATCTTGGTTTTGGGGTTACAGTTGGTACAAAAAAAACAAAAACAAAAAAACAGAAATAGCAACAAAACTCCAGTGCCTGCTTTTTCTGTTTGTTTAGTTTTTTGTATTAATTCTGTTAACTGTGTATTAAGTGTAAAATTCAGTAAGCTTCAAAACTGAAATCTCTTTAAAATGGAAATGCTAGTGCTGTGTCTATCCGTAACAGCAGGTGCAGCAGAGAACAACTGTTCAATATTATGTGTGCATAGAGAAGGGACTCACTTACTCGCAGACTGACTTGCGTGCACACAAGACGAGACAGTATCTTATATTTTCATTGTTTGATGGATGTGTGTGACACACACTTGTGTCTTTTTCAGCACCAACCAAATAAAATGATTCTACTTTTACCCCAGCAGCGTTCATTTGTCATACTGTCAGTTCCAGAGCAGTGGACTAATCAGAAGAACTCAGAGGTTGGACTAGTGCTGAGATTCTGTTTATGGTAAAAGTTGGCATTACAACTGCAACATGGCGGAACCACTCCTAAGTAAAGTACGTACTTTGTAAAAGACTCCTTAGTTGTTGCATTTCTGAGGTCTGTCTATCTCCAGTAGCTGCATATTTTTACTGACTGTATCCATGAACAGAACTAATTCATGTACTGTTACACCCCTACTGTCTATTCTTAGGTTCTAATTAAGATCTAGGTTACAAAGCAAAAATTATGAGCTATTTTTTAAATACACTATAAAGTTTATTGAGTTAATTACACTAAATTGTGTTTGCTTTTAAGTGAAACTCTTTAAATTTGTTATTGACTTAGGCAGAAGCTAATATTAAACAATGTATACTGTACCTGGTGCACACATGGGGCAGCATTCTCCATTTATTTCATATTCTGCACGTGCACATGCACTGAAACACAGCTCCAAGTTCAAAGTGACCACAGCAGTAATAAATAAGAAAAATCCCAACTTAAACATGTTCAAATAAAGTGGAAAGCAGTTTTTTAGTCCATTAGAAAGAGCAGCCAAACGTTTCGTCACCAGACTTCATACATTCTATGATTCTTCAACACATTAGATGAGGAACTTAGGAAATTATTAGGTTTCTTATACCAATGGTAGGGACAAATAAGAGTTTTCTTCTTCAAAAATGCTGTGGTTTCTTGCAGACAGCTGTATAATTCCTGATAGTTACAGTAGATTCAATTTCTCTGTGTAGGTTTCCTCTTGTAACAGTTACGTATGCATCTTCTTTCTGGAAGTATCTGAAATTACAAAGTTATAGTAAGTGAGTTTCATGCTAAGATAAACATAAAAAAATCTAATTAATACTGCATCTTTGTCTTTTTTCAAATTTTACCAAACCAGTGGCATAAATGTTCCAAGTTCAGAATGATTTGTAGAAAACAAAGATCCACATACATCAGAAATGAAAATGTCCTGACTCTGAGGTGCTTTACTCAAAAATCAAAGTTTGTCTGGTTATGTACACTAGTTGGCTTTAAGTACATAACCAGCAATAACATTTAACAGATACCAAAATAAGCATGTCAGCAATATGATTAGTGTGTAAAATATTTTCCTCTTCACATTGACTGAAATGACTCTGGAAAGTACCTTGAATCCTAGAAATTAAGCATTAACCTCAGGAATTGTAAACATTAAATAAAATACGCCAGTGTTACATTCAGTTTTGTGGTCATCTGTCTTAGGAGCTAAAATCACTTTTGGCATTCCTACATCTTCATTCTTACTAGAAGAAATGTAAAACAATATTTTCTGCTTACACGTGTAGTCACATACTAAAATCACATGTGAAATAAGTGACACAAACATGCTTTACAATGACTTAACCATGCTTCACCATATTTTTATGTGACTCACTGGACAAGTGAAGCTCATGTGGTTTATTGATGAGTTGTTGTTTTTTTATATAAGTATCACATTAGATTAGATCTTTTTGTCCACATGTGTGGAAATTCCTTGTTGGCCTCAAATACACACTACACATCACAATACACAAACTCAAAAACTTCCTGCCCCATGGATTAACAACACATAATATTGGCTGTAGAAAAAAAAATAAAACTGTAATTAGATGCATAAAACATTATATGAATATACCAATGAATGTCACAAAATAACATGTATATTTTGTATGGTCATTTGTTGAATAGAGTAATGACAGACGGTATAAAAGATTTCTTTAAAAATATTAGTTTTCGCTATGGTCTGTGTCATCTACCAAAAGCAAGCTTTTCAAATTCATAATAAAGAGGGTGAGTAGTGTCCTGAACTAATTAAGGGGCTTTCCGTCTAGTCTGGTTTGTATACAGATCACAAGCTGCTACTATAGTTTGTCCCTGTTTTATATGTAATAAAAAAATGCCTCTATAAACTCTAAATGAGTTTGCCACTGGTTTTATAATGAAATTACAGACAGCAGCTGATAGTAGAGTAAACTTAATTTTCACCTCACAATGTTGATATCAGCGTCAGGAATTGACAGTTATCATCAAATAGAGTAATCTATAAAAATACACTGTGACCAAGACATGTAACACATGTAAGGGGACAATTGCAAATGTATGTTTGATTTATTACAACTACAATCAACAAGATGTACATTCCATATACCATGGGTTAAAAGCAAATAGAAACCATTTGGTCATGGGGTGACTAAAAAGACGTCCCATTCAATGTCATTCAATACTCTACACGCTTATGCTGCGATGACAGAAAATAGGTTTGGAATATTCATTTTGATATTTACTATGTGCCACAGTATTACACATTATTACATTACATTATTACAAACATTCTGAAATAAATATAAGCAATTCAGTCACTCATTAAGAAATATAGCAACAATATTACAGTAATTAGAATAATTAGGAATACAATTATTTAATTAAGATTTTAAATAGTTTTTGAAAGAACTAAGCTTCTTATGCTCACTAGTCAGCATTCTTTTTAAAAACAGGCAGAATACCATACAAAAGGTCACATAATAATTAGGGCTGTCAATTGATAAAAAAAATTAACTAATTAATCACACTTTTTTTGTATGATTAATCATGATTAATCACGAATAAAAAAAAATCCAAAATACAGGCATTGCAAATATAGAACTTTAAAAATTACAATAATAAAGTATTGAATACAAACAATTGTATTCATTGTAAAGTTGTATTGCGAGTTGAGAACATTAATTATAAAGTAGAAACAATTTAGCTTAGTCCTCCTTAACATTTCGTCACATTGGAATTATAAGGTTCTGTCTGCGTTCTGAATGATTTTGAGATATTGAGCTTCAAAGTTTTTGCATTCCATACCAAACAGTATGTGTGTAACATTTGTTTTTTTTTTATAAAAGTTCTTAAAATGTAAACAACTTTTAAAAAAATAAGTTGTCATTTAATAAGAATATGTCAATAACTCAATTTTGACAAAAATGACAGACAGAACCTTATAATTCTAAGGTGACGATTTAACCAGTTGCTAAGACAGACCAGTCTATTGACATTAGAGAGGAATGGGCTGTCTTTGACAGCTTGCGACATCATCTGGCGCTTTCACTGAGTACATTTACATGGATCCATATTCTCCTTTATTCATATTTCTTTGCACATTAAACACACGCAGGGCCGGAGCAAGCTGAACTGGCACTGTAGGCAAACAGTGATCACGCCGCCCTCAACCCGAATGTGAAATAGAAACTTACCGGTTTGCGGATAAAAGTGGATGTCGCAGATAAAAGTGAGGAGGTCGCCTCTATGGGCGCGCCGGCCCTGAACACACGTCGGCCACAACAGAAAAAAAAAAAAAAACTGCAACTGCGATAAATGCGGAAAAAAAAATTTACGCGTTAAATATTTAAAATTAATCACGTGCGTTAACGCGCTAATATTGACAGCCCTAATAAAAATAAATCCAAAGGGATTTTAAAAGGATGGAATAAAATTCACAATAAATCCTGAGGTACCACCCAATCTAGTGATTTTGGTACAGATTATTGTTTGTAAAAAAATATTAAAACAGAGAGACTTTTTTGTATCTATACATTAAAAGCAACTACAGTATATTTCCAGGGTTTAAATGGCAAATTAGGTTTTTCTTCTTTTTTGTAAAACAGTTTTTCTATAGATGATCTACAGATTTTCATTCATTATTGTTGAACATATATGTGTTTGTATATGCATTCTTATGTGTGCATGTATATACAGTTTAAGTCAGAATTATTAGCCCCCCTGTTTATTTTTTTAATAATGGCGCAACTTTCAATCATCGTCAGTGAAGTGCAAAGTGAGGCACAAAAATTGGTGCATCGTCCTACTTGACCAGAGATCAGATGTGGATGCAAAGTGGGTGCAAAAGTAGAAATCAGCCACAGCCTTTAACAGAGTGCCATTACGTGACATGTAGGGAAAGTAATTGAAAAATCATCCTAGAAATATTAGATTGATTGATTATAGATTCTAAATGTTGATTTTGATTACTTTTCAATTAATCACACGGCCCTAGTTACAACAATTTCCCTTTCCTTTGGCTTAGTCCCCTTTTTATCAGGGGTCACTACAGCAGAATGAACTGCCAACTATTCTGGCATATGTTTTACGCATCAGATACCCTTCCAGCTGCAGTTCAGTACTGGGAAACATATACTTTTGCATTTACACACACACTATGGCCAATTTTGTTTACCCAATTCATGTATACTGCATGTCTTTGGACTGTGGGGGAAACCGGAGCACCAGAAGAAACTTAACTGAAATTAAAACATAAATAGGCCTATAAATTAAGCTTGAAGTTGGTAGTAACATTTCACTAATGTTACAAGTAACCAAGCATTTGTTGTTACAACTGACCCATAATCTTGTAGCCATGAATTTGCTCATCTTACAGCTATGAGCTACAACATTAGCACCAACAACATGCTTTAAAAATAGCTACACAGACACGCAATTGACATAATTTTACTTTGACATGTTTAACTACAAATCAGGCATTGCTAAACTAAAATTAAATTGGTTAAGTAAAGATATTACTATTATTATTCTTCTTAGTCCAAATGTAGTTTTTCTCTAACATCAGGTGTCTGCAACAGGACTCTTCATTTCGTATGTGCAATACGGACTATGAGGATTTGTGAGGTGAATGAAATTATTTGTAACTAGTATCTGAATGTAGTGATTCAATGTGTTACAAAACACATTTTACAACCTATCCCTAGTCTCCAACTAAGGCTTGAAGAATGCTTTTGTAAAGGTAAAGGAATAACCGCATACAATTAATTTAAGGAGATAGGATCATCTGGAGCACCTTAATTGACCCTTCGCTAAGCCCTGCCCTCTTTAGTTACTGTTGCTATGCCTGTCAAGCTTTCATGCCTGGCACATCTATTACAATATGGGCGCACTCACACTATGCTATCCAAACTGTGCCCAGGCCCGTTTCCCGGATCGTTTGAGTAGTGTGAGTGCTCTGAATCGGGCTTAGGCATGGTTCAGTTGGCCGGCCCTGGCTCAGTTGGAAGAGGTGTGTTCACTTAAGCTCAGGCGTGGTACACCTCAGGCATGGTACGCTTGTAGTGTGAATGCAAAGTGCGCATGACCCCGAAACTGAAGACGAGACGTGACTTTTAAGGGACTGCTTCATATGGATTTATTAATCATTTTTACTGTTCAATGAACGCAAACTGTTGTAGATTATTAAAGACGCAAACCCCTCACTGCATGACAGCTGCACCTTTAGCAAACCGTCTAATTCCTGCAGCACGAGGACTTTATGATTGTTTATGAGCGTCAAAAGTGGTGGATCTGTTCGGCAAAATATTTGACTGTGTGTTACTGCATCCCAAACGACTAAAACGATATAAAGAAATAAAGAAATTTCCACTGTGCTGAGCAAGAGTGCCTCTTAAAATGAACATCACATCATCAAAGACGTAAGCGTGCTCAGGCCCGAATGCAATGTGAGTGCAGGCTGTCGGGGAAGGCGAGAGGGGGGGGACAAGCATGCTTCAGCCTGGTTCAAGGCAACTGTACATAGTGTGAGTACACCCTCAATGCATTTAATGGAGTGAGTGACATCACTGTGATGGGTAGGGTTAGGGGTGGGGTTACGTGAGCACATTAAAAAAAATAGGATGCAGCTCAGATTGCACTGCACCAGGTCTGCATCCAGACCCCTCGGCACATTTCAGGCAAACACACAATCTAAGCACAAAATTCTTTTCTTTCTTGATTTAATGGCGAATCGCAACCAACTTGTTAAGGTGCATACCGCCACCTAATGTACTGCGATGTGCAGCTTCATGGGTTCAAGTACATTCAATTTAAAAAAATAATAATAAATAAAATAAAAGAGAGAAAAAAACACAACATCATCTATATCCTATGCTCCAGTCCTGTATCTCTAAGGACGTTTAAAATAGCCTTGCTAATTTCCCACATTTTCTCAACATTTTCTTTAATCTAGTTATTATCACTGCATTTGCCTTTATAAATCTTAGTATTGATTGATTTTTAAATGTTGTATAGATGTCTAACTTTGCTGTCTAAATCCCATTTTATCTGCCATGTTTCTTTCACTCTTTGTTTAATTAATGATTTGGCTTCACCTCTTCCAAATGATATTTTCATTATTTCTTTATCCTTAAAATTTAAGGCATTCTTAGCAATTATATCTGCTTTTTATTTTCTCCAACTTCAGAGTGAGCTGGGACCCAAGAAAAATTTAACAATACTTCCATTTTTCTCTAAACTTAACATTATTCCAAATATTTTTTTAACTAGGTCCTCTATTACTGTTTCATTTGATTTCAGGCAATTAAGAGCTGCAGCAAAATCTGTGCATATTTCTGCCCATTTATCTTTAAGTTCTATAAGTTTTAAATCTATGTTGGGAGCTGGATATATCCATGGTGGTACATTTCCCCATACTATATTTGGGCTATATTCGATGTTGTCTAGATCATATTCTTTTGCTAGGGTTTAAATATTCCATCCAAAGCCTTTTCCTTTATACTCCCAGCATTCACATAATACTTCTGTAGATGGTTGTTTTGTTCCTGATCTTTTTAGCTTGTATGTCAGTGATAGTTTTATCTGTCTTAGATATAGTGATAATTCTTTGGTTTCTACCAGTAATGCATAGGAGTGGTTTTAATAGCACATACACTGATTCTAAGCGCTCTAAACTGAATTCTGTCTAATTTTTCCAATATACTCTTAGCTGCTGCTCCATATACTATACATTCATAATCAAAGTATGATCTTATTAATGCCCTGTATATAACAATTAATGACTGTTGACATCACCGCATTCATACCCTGAAACCGATCTCATGGGGTTTAGTACCTTACCACATTTATTTACTAACTGCATTATGTGTCTTCCATATACATTTTTCATCAAACCATAAACCTAAAAATTTAATCTTTGCTACTCTTTCCAAACTTTGACCATATAATTTAAGGTCTATCTTTTCCAACTTTCTTCTCCTGGTAAATAACATGTAATATGATTTAGAAATTGACATTTTAAATCCCCAGTCATATGTCCAACTTTCAATTCTTTTTATGGCTCTCTAAATTTCATTGACCATATAAGAAATGTTTTTTTCCCTCTTTTCCAAATAGCTCCATCATCTGCATATAGCGAATACCCTATTCCTCTCCCTATATTCTCAAATACATCATTTATCATAATATTAAATAGAATTGGACTTATAACACTGCCTTGTGGTATCCCATGTACTGTTAAAATTATCTGAATCCTCATCTCCAACTTTAACATGAAAAATCAGATTTGATAAAAAGCCTAATATCCAGTTGTACATCCTACCTCTTATACCAATATTATGAAGTTTAATCAATAATTCTTCTCTCCACATAGAGTCATGTGCTTTTTCTATATCAGAGTATACTATAATCATGACCTCTTTCATCTTAATGGCTTTTTCAGCTTTTTTATTGTTTAACTAAAGCATCTGTTGTGGATCCACCTTTCTGAAATCCACTTTGCTCTGCACAGATCAGACCTTTCTTTTCTAAATAGTATGTCAGTCTACGAACTACAACTTTTTCCATCCATTTACAGAGATGTAATGTGAAACTTAATTATGTTAATGTAATGTTAGGTCTATAGCTTTCTGCATTAATTGGGTTTTACAGAATGGTTTACAGAATTGTATTATCCGAGCACTTTTTCAGCTATGTGGTAATTCTCCTTGAATCCATATTTTGTTAAACGTCTGTATAATTACCACAAATTAATCTGGTAGCTGTCTAAACAGCATAGCATAACTGATCTTGTCCTGGTCTGGTATAACTACTTTTCTCTAATGCTGACCCGTTGATCTCTTTTTTCCCTAAAATGTCAGAGTACTCTAACGTAATCTCCTCTTTTCCTTCTCTTATGAATTTCATCTAAATGTATTCCACTGTGAATATTTGCAAACTTGATTCCTTTCTCCTTGTTTGTTATTGCTTTTAATTTACTATCTACTAAAACAGGTATTTTCTCAGATCTCTTTTTACCCATCATCTTTCTAATCATAATCCATACATCATTTATTTAAGTTTGTTTCTCTACCAACACCTAAACAGAACTGTCTTCATGCATTCTTTTTTGATAACTTAATTATTTTTCGTGCTCAAGCTTTCTTTCTATTCGTCTATAACATTTTTTGTACTCAGTTGTTTCCTTAATATTTTGAAAAGCCAAATTTTTTTCCTTTATTGCATTTTTACATTATTCCACTATGGTACCATTTTTCTTTTCCCATCAACTATGTTTTTTGATATTCAGATTGCATTAATGATTGCTCTATATCTCCTTCTATTGCTATATGTTCAAACGATTCTTTACACATTTTTTTCCCCCATTCAGCTTTAGAGAAACATCATCTTTCTATTACGGAGCCTTCCTGTATTTGTAATTCAAATTTAATTGTTCATAAAATCACATAGTGATCACTCCCAGTATTGAAGTTGTTTAATACTTTCCATACACAGAAATTGCTCATGTTACCAGATACTAATGTAAGATATTTACAAAACATTGTGTTTTCTGTAACATCAAACCTAGTGCCATTTCCATGCGTAGGCATAATGTAGGTTCTTATGGCTAAAAAGGTTCTTATGGCTATCTTTGAGTAATTGATGTTGTACAATCTGAATTGGCTTGTTTTGTTTAATTATGTGAATTAGCATGGAAAATCTGACAAATAAATATAAAATTCTTGTTTAACTCTAATATCTTCTGAAATCACTTAAATCTAGTAGATTGTTTAGCCTGATGTTTCCGCAGCCTACAACCAGGATTAGTCATACATTCAGGCTCAATGGACGGAGCATAGGCACAGCATTAGAGACCTGTTGATTTTGGACAATCGCTGACTTAGTATGATATAATCTAGGGGCTAAATCAAACTTTCTTTAAGTATGAGCAGGCATGGGCTGGCCTAATATTACTTAAAGGTAATTAGCTTATCTTCTTTTTAAGAATCAGAACTGACGAGGTTGTGTCCGTGAGCAGTGGACTGGCCAGCATACTGACTCTAAGCAACTTTGAGTAAATGATGAACTATTAACTGAAAATAAGGATTTATTAGGTTAATCAATCTAAATTAGACCAAATCCCAACCTATAAGTTAATCAGCTTGAATTGGATGAAACTAAATTTAAATTATTATTAATTGGAGATTAAATTTGGAGCTGGAAACAAATTAAAATTTATTTAAACAAGTAAAAATATTTCTTTTCACATGTGCTAAAAAGGCTTATACGCATTTAACCTTCACCCATACTGTTAGTTCCGTCATAGGACTAATAGATGGACTCTTACACTATACATTACATTTGAACAAGTTTTTTTCACTCAACTTCACAAGGCTAAATGTTTGAGGATCAGAATATGAAGCAGACTGAGTAAAGCATGTGACTCAAAGTGAAAATAAAAGTTAAAAAAGCCTTTTCACAGCAGATACAAAGTATTCCATTGTTATTAATATATTAAAGTTGGTCATGAGTTTTTAATCTGTCAAATTTGCATAAGCTTTATTTATTTCACTTTAATTACGCTTCAACCCTTCAACCAGTTCTGACTTTGACACAAACCTGCAAAAAAAATGTTTAGTCTGACTTTCTAAAAATCAGCTTCTTAAATCACCTTCATTGTTCCAAATGTTTTATGTCCTTTATATGCATTCATCGGCACATCTTAAAATTATGTGTGCTTCTAAGGTTAAGGTTTAGATAGTCTCATGTAGCCTGGTGGGAAAAGTTCTTGATTTCATTGCAGTTTTCATTGGCCAGCTCAGATGCTGTCTGACTGATTTGCAGATCAACCAGTCACAGTTTGATTTGTTTAGTGTCATGTTGAAGAATGTAAAAAAATTATGTTGTCTATACAATAACAGACTGATGTGTAAAACCAAGCCTCAGCCTAAATTTTGCAAAAGGTAAAATAGGCCAACAGTGCTCCTAGAATGTTTGCAACAAGTATGTTGCAGGTTTTAGATAACAAATCAACTACAGGGTGCTGTGTACATTTTTGTGAATCTGTCCTATATGTTAGGGAGGTTTGAATTTTGCCGGGTCTGCGTGCACAACCATTATGTTTCGTGACAACGTCACGCCGAAATGGCTGAAGATTCGTTATCAAGACGATTCATTTAAACTACTATGAGTCGACACTTTTATAGATGAATCAATAGTTTAAAAAACTGTCCACTTTCAGATTTAAGCTTTAGCTGGATATTTCACTTCACTAAGAGCTGTGTTACACACTACATGGAAGGCCATTTTCAAAAACCCATAATAGGGGCTCTTTAAGCCTGGCTCACACTGTGTGATTTTTAATAATCCAAAATTATTGTAGCATGTCAGACTGAATCATGTCATAATGCCAGACTGAACAACAGAAATTGAATGCAGATATTGACTATCCTGAGTTCTGAAATGATACTTTACCACAAACCTAAACAATCTGTCACAGTAATTTTGCTCACATTGTCTCCAGTGGAGACAAAATCTTTTGATATTTCAGAATTTTTTTGGCTGTAGGTTACTTTTATTATATAAATATATTATTTGTTCCCTACAAAGATAAAGGTTAAAAACCCTATAACTGGAGAGGCAGTGCCTTTGTGTAGCTTACAGCTTCACATAGAGAAAAAAGACATGGCATCACTGAAAAATAAAAACACTTTAGCACTTTTAAAGCATGGTTCAATATTGAACCTTTTAAAAATTCTTCTGTTTAGCACCAAAAAATTTTCTGCTATTATTAAAAGCCGAAGAACCCTAATTTGGTATATTAGAACCAAAAATAATATGTAATATTTGCCCCAAAAATGCAACCTTTAATCAAACTCAGTCCAATTTGATTCTACATTATGTGGCCAATAAAATTATGGTTGTTTTGTTCTGTTTTTGCTCCTTACTTGATCAATGTCACATTCATTTTGTGCCTCTGCTGTACTGGCAGTTGGGTTTTATTACCTAGAACATAAAGAAATATTAGCATCTGCACAACATGTTTTTATTATTTGATTTTTAAAAGTATTAAAGTATTACCTCTTTTAGAGTTCTGTGTTTATGTTTAAATATAAAATATATCACAATTCCAGCAGTCAGCAGAACACCAACTGTAGTTCCAGCAATAACAGCAACTATAGCTGAATCCTCACATTCAACATCAGATGACGCTGTTCCTGGTCGTTTTTCTTTACGTCCCTCTTTCTCACAACTGTAAAATGTGAACAATGCTAAAAATGTCCAGACTTTATTTAACCTGTAATTCACTGACTTACTTTTATATAATTACTTACTAACCTTGAATGTGGTTGACAGGTGGTGAAAGAACCATTAGAGTAGGAGCCTTCTGTGCAGTTACCACATTCTGTATTGTTAAAAGGTGTTCCTGTAAAGAAATTAAAATAATGACTTTCTAATGAGAGTCCATCATTAAAAGCATTGCTGGTATTATTCATAGGAGCAACACAAAACACATTCAACTCTTCATTCATGCATTCAAAATGCAATCTTAACACACCAATTTTCTGTTGCTACAATTTTACACTCAATTGCATTCTACTCAGTATATTAGCATTTGTGTAGAATACTAAAGCATTGTTACCTGCATTACTTGCACACTGTACTTTAGAATACTATACAGTACATCACACTATGACTGTTACTACATTTTTGTACATTTTACTATGACATTAAAATACTGCTATATTACTATATTTATACTAATACTGCACTTCACTTATGCTCTACTTGTACTTACACTTTTATTGTTACAAATGTATATACTGCCCAAACTCATGCTATACATTAAATATACATGAACTGACACTGTTTTAATTTACTATAATCTTCTATGTGAAGCTGCTTTGACACAATCTACATTGTATAAGCGCTATACAAATAAAGGTGAATTGAATTGAACATGCAGTGCTCTGTTCTCTCATGTTGTACTGCTGTCTTACTCTGATATGATCTTACATTTATATTATCTTTAACATGTACTGCAACAGCTATATAATGAGGTTTGGTCTAACTTGATTTGACATTTTTACTAAAGCTATTCAACATTTAACTGACTGACTATTGTAAGTAATCACAGGTACACACCTGCTTGTTGGATATATTGTCCAGGTTGACATCTAGAGTGTTCTAGTGCTAATCCACAGCTATCTTTATTTTCCTGAATACAGTAGAATCCTGCTAGTGGCTCACAGACAGTATCTGAAGATTGTGTGCAGGTTTTCTTTACCCTCAGACCACTGGCTGTGAAAAAAAAATCATATAAACATATATTTGATTTATATAAATCATATAAATAAAAGTGACATACTAGATATTACTTTACTTCCAAGTGTCTGGTTTGGGGAATATTCTCACCTGTGTCACAAGCAGTGCAGGCAAAGCACGTGTCTAAATAATTGGGCTCGTCAGTGTATGTTAATGTCGGACATGGAACACAAGTGGTGCTGGTATCAATACTACAATGCCAGTAAACACGGTTTCCTGCAAACATAAACATTTTTGAAGAGACGCGTCATAAAAGTGTAACACATGAGAATAACTCTTAGTCACACATCATACATTTGTAACAATTATAATTAAATCAGCATAGGAGCTTACTTTGTATGTGATTACTGTCTATTAGGGGTGTAACAGCATACAGAGGTCACGGTTCAGTACGTACCTTGGTTTTGTGTTCACAGTTTAGTACAATACAACGAAATAGCAACAAACCTTCAGAGCTTGCTTTTACTTTTTATTTCGAACAGTGTTTTGTCACAGTTAGCTACAGAACTGAAGAGCTTCTTGCGATGCAAAAGGATATAAAATAAACACAATAAAGAAAAATAAAACTTTAGGATTAGGAAATTAGGAAACTGTGTATTAAACGTTCAAAGATTAAGTTCAGCCCTCTTTTAACAACAGAAAAACATAAATTTTGTATTAAATTCAAGATTCAGTAAGCCTTAAAACTGAAATCTTTTTCAATGAAAATGCTAGTGCTGTGTCCATCCGTAACAGCAGGTGCAGCAGACAACAACTGTTCAATATTATGTGTGCATAGAGAAGGGACTCACTTACCCACAGACTGACTTACTTGTGCACAAGATGAGACAGTATATTATATATATATTTTTTTGATGGACATGCATGACTTACCTGTGTCTTTTGCAGCACTGCGTTTTTTTTGAGGACGTGAACATAAAATGCTTTCAGCGTTTATTTGTCATACATTCAGTGCTCATTTGTAACTGTCAGTTCCAGAGAGGTGGATCAATCAGAGGAACACTGAAGGTGGGACAAATGTTAAGACTCTGTTTACGGTAGAAGTTGTTATATCAACAGCAAAATACTACTCCTAAGCTCTGCGTCTCACATTTTCAGATGCAAAGACACATTTTTTGTGAATGGCTCCTCGGTTGTTGCTCTGCTATGGTCTTTTCTGTCTAACTCCAGTTACTGCACATGTGAACTGACTGTATTTGTGAACCGAACGATTACATGTACCGTTACACCCCTACTGTCTATTCTTATTTTCTTATTATGATGTCCAGTATACAACAAAGCAAAAATGATGAGCTAGTTTTTTAAAATACACTGTACAGTTTTAATGAGATAACTACACAAACTTTTGTTTGCTTTTAAGTGGAACCATTTGTTATTGTCTCAGGCAGAAGCTAATATTAAACAATGTATACTGTACCTGGCGAACACATGGGGCAACATTCTCCATTTATTTCATATTCTGTATGTGCACATGCACTGAAACACAGCTCCAAGTTCAAAATGACCACAGCAGCAATAAAAAAAAAAAAAAAACTTAAACATGTCCAAATAAAGTGGAAAGCAGGATGCAACGCCTTAGAGGGGGAACTTGATTTTTAGACATGCTGGGAAATTATTAGGTTTCTTACACCAATTATAGGAAAATAAATAAGGGGTTTCTTATTCAAAAATGCTGTGGGTTCTTGCAGACAGCTGCATCATTCCTGATAGTTACAGTAGATTCAATTTCTCTGTGTAGGTTTCCACTTGAAAAAGTTGTGCATGCAGCTTCCTTTTGGAAGGATCTGAAAAGACAAAATGACAGCAAGTGAATTTCATGCTAACATAAACGTAACAATAAAGTGCTGATTTAAGAGAAATTAAAACATCTGAGAGGCTCTGGAGGGAAGGCAGTGAAAATGCAGCTCTTGTTTTATGGTTTCATTTTGAAAGAGTTTTTGTTATGAATACTTAGATCATGTTACTTTACATGGTAAAATATAACATTAAAATTAAACATAATATTTGGAAAAAAAAATAAAACATGTATTATTTGGTCAACAAATTAATAAATAAAATACATTTAATTACATTTTTATCTTTTTCAAATTTTACCAAACCTGTGGCATAAATGTTCCAATTGCAGACTTATTTGTAGAAAACAAAGAACCATATACATTAGAAATGAAAAAGTCCTGACTCTGAGGTGCTTTATTCAAAATCAAAGTTTGACTAGTTATGTACATTAGTTGGCTTTAAGTACATAACCAGCAATAGCATTTAAAAAAAATTGCATATCATCATATTTAGACTAAAATGACTCTGGAAAGTACATTGGATAGTTGTAACATTTTTTTTTTTTACATTTCTCTATATCTTTTAGATTTTTTAAGCGTTTGTTCAAAATGCGGTTCAACCTAGTTATAAGTGTCTGCTATTAAATGGCATTAATGTTATCTTTGCAACACAAAAAGAAAATGCACAGTTATGTTTAATTCTAGATAAGTGTAATGTTACAAATCACCCTGTATTCAGGGTTAGTTCTAACACATCCTAGGGTGAGATGTAACATTATAATGAGAATTATGATAACATTATGATGAGGATTATGACTAAAAAATGAAGGATTGTAAAGTTGTTTATTCAGCACTGAGTTTTTAGTGTAATTGGTGTGTGTCTTTATGTTACAAAGTCAAATAAACTGCAAATGTCCATCAGTTTCAACAATTAAAGGACTATTTGTGTGTACAGTTTCATCAGCCCCCAGGTAACAGAAGTCTGTTCTTGGTCCCTCGCTTAATCTAAAATGATTTGGCAGATGCTGGATCTCTTAATCTTGATAATTGATCTCTGGCTAATCTGGTTCTTCAAACATTTTTACAGATCAGATTAAAATGCCTGGATGAACTGATCTGAGTTGATCTGTGTGTGTTCACGATTGTTGTAAAAGACAGATCTTTCATCCTCAAAATAATTGCAAAAATTGGCTGACTTTACAGCAGTGTAATGACATAATTTGATTAATAATCAATTATTCATGTGAGCAAACTACATAAAAATCATGGTAAACAGTTTGTTATATACTGTATAATATGCAATAACTTTCCACATTTGTTGTGGATTCCAGGTTTTACACATGTGTCAAAGAGTATTTATCAATTTGTTTAGTCTACTTTTAGAGCGCATTTTCTTTAGGATAGTAATTAAGTTTATTTATCCTGTGGCATAAGGCATAACTGCTTGCTTCAAAAAAGCATTTCGATATTGGAAAAGTATCTCCAACTTTTGCAAAGCATCAAAGTACCCTCATATTAGCTGTCAAAACGTGTGCATGACTCCCATAAATTATTGTTCCTTAGCAGTTGGTACATACTTTCAATATCCACTTTTTTTAAATGACACATGAGTACTGTGTTAATGTGTCAAGAGACTCACTCACAGACTGACTTACATGCACATGCACAAGATGAGTGATAACAGTGCTAACCACTGAGCCATCCTGCTGCTTTGTAACAACAATTCTCAGATGAATTTTAAAGAACAAAACTATGGATCGTGTCAAATTATCAATAACCAAATCCAGCTAAATGAATAATCCACGTACAAAGAACAATCCCCAGGTCAAACACTGAACCCAATGTACTTTGGTTTTGAGGTCTCTTTCTTCATACTGTAATTAAAACATAAATAGGCCTACAGTTAAATTTGTTTGGGGTTGGCAGTAACATTTCACTGATGTTACAAGTAACCAAGCGTTTTGTTGTTACAACTGACCCATAATCTTGTAGCCATGAATTATATCTTACAGCTATGAGCAGTACCACTGCTCCCTATACGCAGACTGCGTAGGGCCTCAACTCCAGAGGGGGGCACCATCTCGGTTGCTCAAAAAAAATATTAATATTTATTTAATAATAGTAACATTGACTGAATGTAAATAAAATATATATTGATAATATGATGTTAAAAACATTTAAAAAATAATAATTTTATGACAAACGCAAAAAACGCAAATGTGACGTTATTTTTTTTCAGTGTACGCAAATAGACCCGTACGCGCTGCGCAGTCCGGTCCATTTATCTTTGCGGCTGCTAGCAGCAGCATATAATTATAATTAATGCAAGTTGCAGCTCTATGCACGGGAAAAGGCAACAGCAGTCTGGAGCCGAGAAGAGGAAAAAAGTACAAGATGAATCCTGTGCATTACTTTCAGGTAACTTATGTTCATGAGTCTGAAAAACATATTTTTGGTTGTTCAAGTAAATTAGTAAGGCTAACATTTAAAGATGGTTAATTTTGGTCATGCAATTCCCTAATCAGCCACTGGGGGAAAAAAGGTGAAAAATGTTAAGCATTGCACTTTATCGATTAACACTGGTTTTAAGTCTCAGTCTCTTTGATATAAAAAGCTATTACTAAAATAATGTTAATTTTGGTCATGCAATTCCACAATTAACCACTGGGGGTAAAAAAAGGTTGAGAAAAATGTCGAGCATTGCACTCTATTGATTAACACTGGTTTTAAGTCTCAGTTGCTCTGCTGTGAAAAGCTATTACAAAAATAAGAATAATTTTGGTCATGCAATTCCACAATCCACCACTGGGGGTAAAAAAAAGGTTGTGAAAAATGTTGAGCATTGCACTCTATTGATTAACACTGGTTTCATGCCTCAGTCTCCTTGATATAAAAATCTATTACTAAAAGAATATTAAAAAAGAAAGGTTGTGAAAAATGTCGAGCATTGCACTCTATTAATTAACACTGGTTTTACGTCTCAGTTGCTCTGCAGTGAAAAGCTATTACAAAATGAAGGTTAATTTTGGTCATGCAATTCCACAATCAGCCACTGGGAGTTAAAAGAAAGGTTGTGAAACATGTCGAGCATCACATTCTATTGGTTAACACTGGTTTTACGTCTCAGTTGCTCTGCTGTGAAAAGCTATTGCACAAAGATGGTTAATTTTGGTGATGCAATTCCCTAATCAGCCACTGGGGAAAAAAAGGTTGTGAAAAATGTTGAGCATTGCACTTTATCGATTAACAATGATTTTAAGTCTCAGTCTCTTTGATATAAAAAGCTATTACTAAAATAATGTTAATTTTGGTCATGCAATTCCATAATTAGCCACTGGGGGTAAAAAAAAGGTTGTGAAAAATGTTGAGCATTGCACTTTATCGATTAACACTGGTTTTAAAGGGCACCTATGGTGAAAAATCTACTTTTCAAGCTGTTTGGACAGACATATGTGTAGGTATAGTGTATAGACCGTCATATTGGGGTGATATAAACACACTCAGTCCTTTTTTTTCAATTTAACAACATAAAAACGATGGACCAATTGGAGCGGTTTTGAGATTGACCGCAACTTGACGTAGGAGTGCGGTCCCCCCGCTCACCAATATTGATTGACAGGTGGCCATTACCATCTCCTCAGTATGTTGTTTCACGTCCGCCATTTTCAGCGTGTAAGCCAAAGAGACGTCACCAAAGAAACACCCTTGCTCTATTTTTAGATGTAAGGCTCATTGGGCTCAACATTCACCACGTTATCGCTCTCCTCGCCGCCAGTGTTTGTGAGTTTTGGTGAGTTTGCATACATGTGTACTTTTCATTGTGTCTTCCTTAAACTTCAGCGGTTTGCATTTCCCGCGGTCACAGAAGCTTGCTGTCATCTTAACTAGGTGCAGCTGGAAAGTGCGAGCGCGTTGCCTCACGTGCTCGTCCCTCCATTGGAAATAACGAACTAAGGACGCGCAGCGCCATGCATTTCGCGTTGTCGCGAGTGAAAGTGACGACCGTGGGGTTTGCTCACTATTCTGCCGCCTAGGTCGCCTCTATGGACGCGCTGGCCCTGCTCAGGACACTGTTCATATTTCTGCCGCGCCACAGAGCGTTATCTGAATAGTTTCATTTTAAATTACACGCGAATGTGCGCGTCTGGTGTGCTGCGTCATGGCTCTGAGCAGGTCAACCAGAAGTGCCGCTCGGCGACACGCAGCGTCGCGCCACGCAGCGGCATGCTTTTTTGAATTCTAAACATAAGTTTCTAACAGGTGACACACACCGACGCTGCAAGTGTGCGATACTTTCAACTGTCATGTGCGCGCCGTGTCGCGGTGCATCCAGTGTGTGATGCCCTTCAGTCAAAGATAATTCAGTGTGCTTGGTTATTAGTCTCGGTGTAGGCTACAAGCTCGGAGCTTTAAACTAGCACACAGTTGGCTGTAAAACTATACAAAGACACAAATGATTTGTACTCTCTGCTTGGTCTGTGTCTGAGTCGTACAGCTGGTTGTACCTGGTTGGTACACTCATGTTGCTTCTCTCTTGTCTGCCTGTCTATTACACAAAGCGGAGGAGCTCTTGGCTCCGCCCCCTTGTTAACTTGGGCGGGAAGTCGAAACTAATTTTAATGTGAAGCAACACGCCCCTAAAACAGCAAACTGTGTACACACCCCCAAAATGGCACTTTTTAACACATCATAATAAAAAAATCTGAATTGTGTTTTGAACTGAACCTAAACTGGCACACTCAGAAGAACCATAATATTAATATTACATCTTAAAAAAGGGGTAAAATAGGTGCCCTTTAAGTCTCAGTCTCCTTGATATAAAAAGCTATTACTAAAAGCCTGTACAAAAATTCCGTAATTAGCCACTGGGGGTAAAAAGAAAGGTTGTGAAAAATGTCGAGCATCGCACTCTATTGGTTAACACTGGTTTTACGTCTCAGTTGCTCTGCTGTGAAAAGCTATTACACAAAGATGGTTAATTATAGTCATGCAATTCCGTAGTTAGTCACTGGGGGTAAAAAAAAAGGTTGTGAAAAATGTTGAGCATTGCACTTTATCAATTAACACTGGTTTTAAGTCTCAGTCTCCTTAGTACATTCAGCTAATACAAAATTAATGTTAATTTTGGTCATGTAATTCCACAATCAGCCAATGGGGATTAAAGAAAGGTTGTGAAAAATGTTGAGCACTACACTCTATTGATTAACATTGGTTTCATGTCTCAATTGCTCCGCTGTGAAAAGTTATTACAAAAATAAGACTAATTTTGGACATGCAATTCCTTCATCAGCCACAAGGGGTAAAGCGAAAAAGTTGTAAAAATGTCTATTGTCACCACTGGCGATGAAAATTTAGATTATCTTATTCTATTGATACACTAGTTTTATGTTTTCATCTCCTTGATTTAAAAAAGTTATTATAGAGAAATATATTTTGGAAATGCAATTCCTTATACAACCACTAAGGGTAAAAAGACAGACTGTGAAAAGCATCTGGTATTGCATTCATTTAATTATTTTACTGGGTTTATTTGTTTTTTGACAAATCAGCCACTACAGGTAAAAATAAATGCAATTTAAATGTCCTTCTATTATTTAGCAACTGTTTTTACGAGTAAGAGTAAAAAGAAAGGTTCGGAAACTTCCCATATGCAACCGTGAGTGACACAAGACATTTTCCCCAAAAACACCTATGTAAAAAAAAAAAAAAAAAAAAAAAAAAAAAAAACGAAAAAAGTAAACACTTTTTCACTTTTCGACGGTCCCTTACTGAGAGCTCCGCTCAGCGCGAGCTCTCCCGGCTAAACGCATATTGCGAGGGCTTAAACGAAGCCATGCTCGTAATATCCAGCGAAAAAAAAAAGAACAAGACAGCTGTGAAACATAGCCAGCTTTGTCTTTTTGTAGGAAACACAGATTAGATCTTTTTAGGATAAGAGGTTTTTAAGTTATTGCCGTCTATCACTGAATGTGTCAGGAATATCGAAAACAAAACCAACTTAACCCCGCTAAAATAGCGTGTGCCGATTATCAAACCTAAAACCCACTTTGCCGAGCTCCAATAAGGCACCTAAGAAGTAAATGTCTTCTCCCCGGCTATCTCTAACCACACTCAGGGACAGAGCAGTAAAGGTTAATAAACTACACATTAGGCTATTGGTTTACTACACTGGGTTAATGCTTAAAACAATTGCTTCATAATGAAATTTGTACACAAAACTTTTTACAAATCGAGTACAGTCATATACAGTTACGACGACTCACGTTTACAGACATAACGTAGAAACTGTCTCACCGTTTGAAAGTTATAAACAATGTCAAATTCTAGATTCCTCAAATCCGCTGCTGTGTTTCCATGTTGGATCCTCCTATAATGAAGTTTGGATCTTCGATAGAAAAACAAAAGAAAATATGTCTTCAAGTTAAACAGTAGGCATAATGTTGCCCCATATGGTTGTCGGAGTACTATCGATTTCGGAACAGTCTGGGAATATTTAAGGTGACGCTGTGCTGCTCACCCACTGAGGAGAAGTGGGTGTTACCTTTTACGCCCCATTCTATGGAAGGCCGCGCAGCACATCGCCTGAAGGGCCCGCAGAACAACACACGTTTCAGGCACACACAATCTAGCACAAACAATCTAGGCAAACAATATATAGTAACTAACTCCTTAGGAGCATTATCGCCACCTACTGTATTTCACAAATATTGCGATCGAGACTGTACGTGCTACGATTGCCATTCATTAGACTGTGAACAGTTTATGGTTTCCCATTTCACTATCACTATTCATTATTTCATTATTATATCATAGCGATCACTTTAACATCTCTGCAGTTTCTGAACTCAAATTATGTAAATAAAAATAACTGGTTAAACACCTTTGACTTTATTCACATACTCAAAGAAAACATAACAGTTGTCATACTTGATTAAAATAGTTTTGTTGTAAAATATTAAAAACAAGTAATATGTGTCACATTAAAATGAATTATTATAGATAATAATAAAAAAATTATATAGTTATAAACTGATTTAAACTAAGATTTTTACTAAACTGTAGCAACTGATATATATTCTGTTATATATATTATATATATATATTCATTCAATCATTTTCTTTTCTGCTAAGTCCCTTTATTAATCTGCAGTTATATATATATATTATTAACAGTTATTTTTTGTATTGTTAAATTTGTTGCAACTATAATTACCACAATCTACCAGTACTTTAGGGTTTAAAAATAATATTTATTTACTATAAATTTGATATTAGTATAATATATTATATAGTATTTAATGTGGGAAATCATTAATAAAAAAGTCATTAGAAATTTAAGCAAATAAATACTATTAAATCGCTTGAGTACAATATAGTGTTCACATTTATTAAATGTAAAAAAAAAATATTACATATAAAGATGTATTATTGCCTATAGTATACATATTAACTTGCTATTATTTCCTTCATTATAAATGAATCCATTATATACATTAAAGGGCACCTGTTTTAACCCTTTTTTAAGATGTAATATTAATATTATGGTTCTTCTGAGTGTGTCAGTTTAGGTTCAGTTTAAAACACAATTCAGATTTTTTTATTATGATGTGTTAAAAAGTGTCATTTTGGGGGCGTGTACACAGTTTGCTGTTTTAGGGGCGTGTTGCTTCACATGAAAACTAGTTTTGACTTCCCGCCCAACTTAACAAGGGGGCGGAGCCAAGAGCTCCCCCGCTGTGTGTATTGCAATAGACACGCAGACAGAGAGAAGCAACATGAGTACCAGCATTCAGACGTACATGTAGGACTCAGACACAGACCAAGCAGAGAGTACAGAATCATGTGTCTTTGTATAGTTTTACAGCCAGCTGTGTGCTAGTTTAAAGCTCCGAACTTGTAGCCTACACCGAGACTAATAAAGCACAGTGAATTAACTTTGACTGAAGGGCATCACACACCGGATGCACCGCGACACGGCACGCACATGACAGTTGAAAGTATCGCACACTTGCAGACACTGGTGTGTCACCTGATAGAAACATGTTTAGAATTCAGAAATGCAAGCCGCTGCGTGGCGCGACGCTGAGTGTCGTGACGCTGAGTGTCGCCGAGCGGCACTTCTGGTGTAGGACCTGCTTGAGGCTATAACTAGAGGGCGTCATACACCGAATGCGTCGCTCAGAGCCACGACGCGGCACACCAGACGCGCACATTCGCGTGTAATTTAAAATGAAACTATTTAGATTACGCTCTGTGGCACGGCAGAAATATGAACAGTGTCCTGAGCAGGGCCAGCGCGTCCATAGAGGCGACCTAGGCGGCAGAATAGTGAGCAAACCCCACGGTCGTCACTTTCACTCGCGACAACGCGAAATGCATGGCGCTGCGCGTCGTTAGTTTGTTATTTCCAATGGAGGGACGCGCACGTGAGGCAACGCGCTCGCACTTTCCAGCTGCACCTAGTTAAGATGACTCACACGCTGAAAATGGCGGACGTGAAACAACATACTGAGGAGATGGTAATGCACATCTGTCAATCAATATTGGTGGGCGGGGGACCGCACTCCTACGTCAAGTTGCGGTCGATCTCAAAACAGCTCCAATTGGTCCACCGTTTTTAAGTTGTTAAATTGAAAAAAAAAAGGCTGAGTGTGTTTATATCACCCCAACAGTCTATACACTATACCTACACATATGTCTGTCCAAACAGCTTGAAAAGTAGATTTTTCACCATAGGTGCCCTTTAAATCCTATTATAAATAACATCCTGCTGTTTTGCATTCTGTAAACTTCTGTAAACATTTAGTTATACTCATGGATTACCTGTAAATCCTTTACAAATAAATGGATTTTTCCTGATGTCTCTCACAATGGACATACAGGCATCATCGAGAAATAAAAACATTTTAAAGTTTTTTATAGCACTTTCACTTTATTAAACCTTTTGGTTCTGCTATTATTAAAAGCCGAAGAACCCTAATTTGGTGTATTAGAACCATTTTTCCTCAGAGATAACATCAGTATATTTTTGTTGGATGTATTGTCCAGGTTAACATCATGAGTTTTAAACAGCTCTTTTGCAGCTGCCCTTTTCTTTGTCCATACAAGGATCCCTCCAGTGGCTCACAAATCTGATAATCATGTCCATTTTTTTGCATTCTAATTGTTAAAACCTGAAAATGGAAGGGAAAAAAATAAATATATATATATATATATATATATGACTTTCTCATACTGTAGAGATAAAATATAGAGAGAAAATTAGGAATGTTGTACTGTAAAAAAGAACCTGATATTTCAGTAATGTTCATTTTGTAACCATCTGATTTTGGAAGTAAAATTGCCTCTAAAAGATAAGCCAACAGCTGTTTTAACATTTATAACTTGCCTTTACAAAATGCTCAAGTGAATCCTGGATTTCTTCTTGCTTTTCTTGAGAGGCTTATAAAAAGGATGTGTTTCCAAAATGAAGGGAAGAAAAAATAATGGCACAAACTGAACTGGGATGCTTTTATTGGCCTCTCAGGACATTGAACTCACATCCTTTAGCATTTTGTTCCAAGCTCACACCCAAGAACACTATGTTCAGTTGTTGAGATTTATTTTGAAGACATGAACCTCTTTTACTGTATTTTGGTTACATATTGGTTTAGTAGAATAATGCCCACATGGAAAGACATTTTAATAATTCACCAAACATTTTATATATAACTAACAGAAGCACAATTCATACAGCTCAATTTCTTCATTTATACACACATAGGGTTTCAATTTGAAAATCATACAACAGTGTAAATCATATAAGCATTCACATTAACACACAAAGGAAATACTGAGCTAAACAGAAACAAAACATGTCTTGTTGTGTGTTAAGGCAATAAGTATAGTTGTTATTCATTTGAAAATGCAAGTAAAATATATTATAACTAAAATAAAAAGTCTAATTGCAATTCAGCAAAAAAATGCATAGCAACATTTTTAACAGCAGCATTAGAATATTCAGCTGTTGTTCTTTCCATCTTCTAAAAACATATATTTGGCATAGCCCAACTGTCCTCTCGTCAAAGTCACAAACAGTGCCTACGATCATTAAATTCATCTTAAAACAATAAGAACAACACTTACTTGGAATGAGATGCTGAATGAGTGACTGATACGCTTAGAGCTGAGATGTGAATAACAGAAATGAATAAAGCATGTGATAAACTTGACTGAGTAAAAAAAAACATACAATGGAGTCTTTGCACAGGATGCAGAACACGTTGTTATTATTTTAATTAGAAATATTAAATAAACAATTTCCTTCATGAACATGCTTTAGGAACCAAAAATGTTGCTTACTAATGCTAATAGACAACCAAATGTAACCTATGAATCAATGGACAGTTAGATAGGCCAACACTTCTATTATGGCATTGCTTTTTTCCTAGTATTTATTTACTTACCAGTTTTATTTGTAAATTGACAATGGTAAAAAAAGATTTTTTATTTGTTTATACATTGTGCTACTCTATTCTACATTGTGTTTATAGAATAATTATTTATATTTGTATAATTCGTTTTTATTGAATTGCATTGTATTAGTGTCAGGAAAAGGGGATTATTTGAAATAAAAATATGGTCTGGTGTGTGTGGAGTCAGTGTTTTGTAGTTTTTGTGGTGTAAGCTGAGTGTTGTTCCTTTGGGTCAGCATGGATGACATGTTTAGACAATGGTCTAATGTTGAGTAGTTATAAATTGAGAGGCAACAATAACATGCTTCTTTTATTTTAAATATTGTTTATTTTAAATATGGGTTCATAATTTTTTAATGAAATGATAACAAAGTTGTTATTATACATACTGTAATTGTCAAAACCTTTAAATGTGATTTATGTTTGTACACATCACTGAAGCTATCATGTACATATATTATGTAGACAGAAAGCAACACACATACAGATACAAATGTCTATTTACTGGATGGATACTTAATGACAACCGAATACTTAATAGATGATCATGTGGAAAAAATATGATAAAAAATAAAATCTTGCATGTAATACATACATGCAAAACAATCTAGGGATTTGTAAATAAATGCTTTGTAAATATAATCAAGAATTTTATGATCTATAGTTTATATAAAGTTTTAAGTCGAAATGAAATTCAAATGTACTGTTTTTTGTGTATAGTGGTGCTTGTTATAAATGATGTATCTGTGCACTGTGCATTATTTTGTAAAAATTTGTTTGACTTCAGAATCTTTAACCAAACACCATAACCTTCCCTCACCCTCAAAATAACTTTTCTTCACTTCTGGTTACATGTAATGCCTTTAGGGTGGGTCTATGAGTGTGTGGCTTCTTTCTTCTTTCTTTAATCTTCCTCTATTTTATTAGCAACGCCCATCTTCCAGCAATCCATTCGCTTTCCAAAGGATGAAATCATATGCTGTTCTACTTTTTTTCTCATTTCAGGACTCTTTCAAGTGGATGTACAGTGCATCACAATATAGTTACAATATGGGGAAAAAGAGCAAATCTAAACTTCCATTTCTATTATTTTTATTTTAACTCTGTACTTATCTTTATTTTATTTTTATGTTATTTTTGTCATCCATATTTTAAATTGTACTTATACATGTGATCCTTACAGATTTATTTTTTGCATATTTCTTGTTTACTAAATAAAAATATATTTTGAAATATCTTAACTTCCTTTTAATGTTGACTTTAATGTTTGCACATTCATTGTATGGAGGTATTTCTGAGCAGATTTTTCATTATTGCAGATTGTTTTGTAAATTAATTGTTTTCCACAGTCTAACCACAGCAGACTATAATATAATCACATAATTCACCTAATTAAATCTAACATTTTATTTACACCATAGAGTTTTTTTTTATCACATAAGCAGATTAGCTCAAGTTTAGCAAAGTAGGTTCCCTGTGCCACAAAGTTGGAAAACTGCTTAAAAATAAACTGACAAATTACAACAGGTCCAGGCAAAAAAAAAAACAACTGAAAAATGAACATGTTGTTTATATCTCGAGCAATGCAGTGGCGCAGTAGGTAGTGCTGTCACCTCACAGCAAGAAGGTCGCTGGTTCGAGCCTCGGCTGGGTCAATTGGCATTTCTGTGTGGAGTTTGCATGTTCTCCCTGCGTTCGTGTGGGTTTCCTCCGGGTGCTCCGGTTTCCCCCACAGTCCAAAGACATGCGGTACAGGTGAATTGGGTAAGCTAAATTGTCCATAGTGTATGAGTGTAAATGAGTGTGTGTGGATGTTTCCCAGAGATGGGTTGCGGCTGGAAGGGCATCCGCTGTGTAAAATTGTGATGGATAAGTTGGCGGTTCATTCCGCTGTGGTGACCCCAGATTAATAAAGGGACTAAGCCAAAAAGAAAATGAATGAATGAATGATGTTTATATCTCACTGGCTGCAGATTGATGAGTTTGAGCTGATAAGGAAGTTATTGTAAAAGCTCCTTTCACAAATACTTTCAATTCTTTAGCTTTTTCTGGAAAGTCCCTACCAAACCTGTTTCAACATGCAGAAAATGCTGATGTAAATATGAAGATACTACAACAAAATACAAAATATGTAAATAATCATTTACTTTGTATTTTACATATCATCAGGGCCGGCCCTGTACATTTGGGGGCCCTAAGCAGAATAATTTTGGGGCCCTACCTTGCTTTAAATAGTGGAGTACTGCCATTGCAAACCGGCCCACAATGATTTTATTGCTTATTAAATACCATCAATGAAACCGAAAAGTAAAGCCTGATTAATTCTACTTAAAATCTGTCCAAATGATTGGGACATTTTAAAACAGCACTGTTTTTGTCAAGTAGCAGCTTCAAAAATAAAATAATTAAACAATCTTTAATAAAGGGACCAGTGATTCCCACTTTGTGTCCTTCTGGAGCATTTAAAACATATTTTATTAATTTAGCAAGCAGATTTAAAATTCTATAAAATATTCTAGGTTGAGTTTTTTTTTCTTATAAATTCCAAAAGCAAAAACCCTGCAATGAAATCACACTGAACAATAATTAGCCAAAAGTGAAAATGCATTAGGCTATACTTAATAAAATATACATTCTGAACTGAAAACACAAAAACAACAAAACAATTTACATTAATGCAAAGATTGATCCATAAATAATCAAATCAATAAGCAAATAATATAAATATAAAAAATATTATTCTAAAAAAACATATAGGAAACAGGGAAGCACCTGGGTTACTGTTAATACCCAAACACAAACTTTATTATTCTCTTCAGTCTCCTTCCCTGTTCCTTTGAGGTGCAGGGTCCAGAGATTTAAACTATTAATTTAAAAATGATTTTGTGCTCGTCTCTTCTCGTGGTCATTTTCCTTATTTTCTATGCCTGAAGAATAGCATTAATTAGTTTCGTTTCATTTTCACGGTCCAATTTACAAAATAAATCAAGTAAATAATGGGGCAGGCAATGAAGCAAAGGCCATCCCTGGTGCAAAAAAATATACTAAATTGTATTGCAAATATATTTTTAGTTCCAATAGTACATTGAAAGTATACTAACCAAAAAGTATATTTAATTTAAATATATTACAAGTGTATTATTACCATACTTTTATATATAACTTTTAACACACTTAAAAATAATTATAATTTAGAACATTTTCTAAAAATTTGTTTCAGAAAAATGCACTTCAATTAAATGCTTAGTTTATTTTTTACAAGTGTACTTATTTTGAATTTGATAGTAATATATTTTAATATTATTTTAACTATGCTTTGAAAATGAACTTTGTAAGAATGTTCAAAGCACATTATTAAATAAACAGAAGTTGTATACTTTTTGTTAGATTTTGTAGTAATTTTAGTGTTTGTTTTCATTCATGCAATTAAGTTAATTATACTTTTAGAAAGTAATAAAATGTCAAATGCATTCAAAGCCCATTTAAAACATTTGTAAATAACTCATTACTGTATAAGAGAGACGCTGTTGATGCTAACAATAAAACAATTATCTATCTATCTATCTATCTATCTATCTATCTATCTATCTATCTAT
>CAIGQZ010023589.1:0-13220 GCA_903798205.1 Danio tinwini
GGGAGGTGTGAGGAGTCAGGGAATACCCTCATATAGAGACACAGAGCGATTGTGTGTGGGTGTAGCATGAAGAAACACTCTCTCTCTCTCTCTCTCTCTCTCTCTCTCAGTGGTGTGTGGCGTGAGAAAGCCGAGCCTCCAGCCCATGTTTAAAGATTCATGATGCAGAGCTCTGCGTCTCAGCAGAGAGCTCCATTTACACACACACACATACACACACGCACAGGTTTGTTTTTGTGAATTGTGGGGACATTCCATAGGTTTCCATTGGTTTTATACTGTACAAACTATAGCACTAGCCCAACCGTATCCTTAAAGCCATCCATCACAGGAAATTGTGTGTTTTTACTGCATGATTTATAAGCTTTTTGAGAAATAGGGACATCAGCAATGTCCTCATAATACATCATCTCCTTTTAAAACCTTTGTCATACCCATGTCATTTACACATTTATGTCCTCACACGTACACACACTCTCTATATGCTTCAGTAACAGCAGAGAAATGCTATGATGTGTGTAGACTAAAGGCTGAATTATACATCTGCGTCGTTGAGTGATGGCCATTACCCACGACGCATGCCTTGCGTGTAGCCATGCATTTATACTTCTGCATGCTCTTTGTGTTGTTCTGCAATAACACTTCTGAAACACTAGCTGGCATCGGGTTTTTATGTTCCTCTGTTTCGAGCAGTGATGGGAATAACGACACTATAAATAAACGGCATTACTAACGGCGATACTTTTTTCATTCATTCATTTTCTTTTCGACTTAGTCCCTTTATTAATCTGAGGTTGCCACAGTGGAATGAACCGCCAACTTATCCAGCATATGTTTAACATAGCAGATACCAGCTGCAACCCATCACATACACACTCATTCACACACACACTCATACATTCTGGTCAATTTTAGCATACCCAATTCACCTATACCACATGTCTTTGGACTTGTGGGGGAAACCAGTGCACCCGGAGGAAACCCACGGGGAGAACATGCAAACTCCACACAGAAATGCCAACTGACCCAGCTGGGGCTCGAACCAGCGACCTTCTTGCTGTGAGGCGATCGTGCTACCCACTGCACCACCATGACACCCCGTTTACATATTTGTACATGGAAAACAAGACAAAAATAAATTGCAATCATCTTATTCTGTATAACGTGACAGTTCAGCAGTTATTAGATATACAAATTTCATTAAGTATGAGACGATTGCATTTATTGTTGTCTTGTTTTCCGGTACAAATATGTAAACATACTTAAAGGAAGACAGTGGAGCAGAAAAATTACATTTACGTTCATGCATGTTTGCACAGCTTGATCATATATGGCGTAGTTCTGAGTGTGCTGCAGGTGAGTGGGCTTGACAAACCACCTGAAGGCATACCTGTCATCCCTCCCGTTTTCCCCGGGATTCTCCTCTATTTTATAATTCCATCCCGCTATCATCCCGTAAGGTATTTCGCTTTTTCTACCATATTTTTCTCTAAATGGTGGCAATAAACACAAAAACTGCCTTCTTTCATCTGAGAAATATTGCTAAATTATGAAGTATGCTATCCATATCAGACGCAGAAAAGCTAGTTCATGCTTTTATGACGTCTAGGCTGGATTACTGTAATGCTCTGTTTGCTGGCTGCCCAGCATCCTCTATTAACAAACTTCAGCTAGTACAAAATGCAGCTGCCAGAGTTCTTACCAGGTCTAGAAAATATGATCATATCACCCCAATTTTATCCTCCTTACACTGGCTGCCTGTTGAGTTTCGTATTGATTATAAAATATTGCTCATGCAGGTTTTTGCATCTCGTTTTTATACACTATGAACAGCAGCTACACTAATTATTCTCTTTATTCTATATTTCCACTAGGGGATACTCATCCTGAGGTCCTCAGACTATGCATCACTACTGATGCGTTCCAAGACCAGCGACGAAATAATCCCAAGGTTTTCATTATCCTGGACCAGGCCGTATCCTGAGCAGCTGCTGTGGTGGTCATGGTGGAGTGGAGAGCATGAGAGTGATTCCTGTGACGCTCCAAGGAAAGACGAGTCTTTGCTGAGGTCCAGTATTCTCCAGCCTCCAGCGCCTAGACTGCAGCTCTGCACAAGACGTTTGGCCATAGGAGAAATGGTCGTGCCCAACTGAGCCTGGTTTCTCTCGAGGTTGTTTTAATTCTTCACTTTCGCCAATTGGTGAAGTTTTTTTCCTCGCCGCTGTCGCCACTGGCTTGCATGATTCGGGATCTGTAGAGCTGTGCATCGATGGAATTGCTCCTCAGTGTTTGGACTCTCAGTAGTGATTATTAAACCACACTGAACTGCGCTAAACTGAACTGAACTTAAACACTGAAAACTGAACTGACACTGTTTCAATTGACTATAATCTTCTATGTGAAGCTGCTTTGACACAATCTACATGGTAAAAGAGCTATAGAAATAAAGGTGAATTGAATTAAACTGAATTAAACATTAAAGAGCCAGTCCTTCCTATACGCAATAATCCATACGGCTGAACCACCAGGGGCCGCCCTTTGCTCTTAAATGTGAGTCTGTTTTGTGCTTTCGATTTGTTTAAGTATGAAAACACTATAAAAAGCTGCACGATTCCCTTCCTTTTCATTACAGGTGCCGTCGCCCCTCCTATGCAATCTTCAAAACAGTCATTTAGCGGTGCGTGACTGTCAGCTGCACGCTTCATAGTGATAAATAGTTTCCCAAATGGATTCTCTACACGCGATTTGAAGTGGAGCGAAGATGCTGATCTTGGTGGGTTTTTACTCAAACACAACTAATTTTGTCCTAAATGAGCATAAAAAAGTTAGGAAAGCAGTCAAATGCTATTATTACAATGTTAGATGTGTGCATTTTTAAAGTGACACCTGTTATTTAATGTAATCAAACGAAAAATCCAAATAAATAAGAGATTCATTCGGTGCTTTTTGATCAGAATGTGTACGTTGTACAGTGAAGAAAAGATTAATGAGATTTGATAACTTAATTCTATTTCTTTATAATAGCTATTATTTTAATAAGCTAAGCTGTTAATTTATTTGCTGCTAATGTACCCTTTTTTCGTTTGTGAATAATAATAATAATAATAATAAAACATATTACTGACCATTTAACTGTTTATTTACAATAAAACAGCTGCAGATGAACATATTTAGTAATTTTGTGATTTTTTTATGGTGGCATATCCCTTATTTTAACATCCCAATGTTGACAGGTATGCCTGTAGGATACACTCTTTTTTCTCTTATGCATTAGGCACTTCTATGTTTTCTATGTTTGTTTGATAGCTAAGCGTTTTATATTTTGTTCTATTTTCTATAGCTATATTCTCTGTATCTAAAATTTTAAATATATTTTAACTATATATCTTTATGTGCTCTTATTTTCTACATAACATGAATTGTGCTTTTATTACTTGTTATTATATTCTATAATTTAGATCCTTTACAAGATGAATGTGAATTTACAAGATGTAAAATAAGTCTCTGATGTCCCTAGAGTATGTATGTGAAGTTTCAGCTCGAAACACCCCACAAATAATGTTTTATTACTTTTATATCTGCCTTAATCTGCCTCTTTTAGGCTTTGATCCTAATTGTGCTATTTTGGTGACTGTCGCTTTAAATTTAAATGAGATTGTGCTCTTTTTAAAAGAGGGTGGAGCTACAAATGCCTATGTGTCAGCATAGTGGCATTTTTTAAAAACAAGTCTAACATCCTATGCTAATGAAGGAGAGATAGTCACTAGTGGGCGGGGTTTTCCCCCTCTGATGACACGTACAAATGGGCAATGTCAATCCAAGTATTTCTGCAGCCTGATTTTATCAAGTGTGTTCATAATAAATTAAATTATCATATTTTTATTATTAGAAACTGGTTATATTTACAGACTGTTGCCGCACAACTGTTTTTAAACCCCTTATAAAAGTGATTTTTGCATAATAGGTCCCCTTTAAGATAACAAGCGGTTGTATAAGCGTTTCTCTGCATATTTAATGCGTGACTGTGTCAAACTAAATTTGAATTTGAATACAAAATGTTTAACCAATGACAGAAACAGAGCATGTATGTAAAAATAATCACACATAATAATATAAACAAGCACACTAGACGTATCAAGCCAAATATTCATGTTTTGTATATTTCTTGTTTGAATAGGCCGTATATGGCACTCCATAATGCAGCACTCTTCTTCTTGCTTATCACTGCATGCTTCTATTTATAGAGCCTCCCAAGAGCAGAGAAAGACTCCCATCTGAAACACACACACACACATACACACACACTCGTGCTGAGGAAAGAGGAGCTGTGGTGGGAGTGCTGGAAAAAAGGTGGATTGCTGAAACTCACAGAGTGAGAACTTGAGATCGAGGTTAGACAGAGAAGGTGAGAAATGCGTGGTTGTGATTGATGAGCAAGAGCTGAGAGAAGAATATAAAGGAGGTGGGAGAGAAGAATAGAAGGGAAATGAACAGCACACATATTTTCTCAATCGTTTTTTATAGAATTAGTAATAATAGTGATAGTTTTTAGAATTATTATAACAAATCAAATGGTTTTTATTAGCTGTTATATTGTTTTTACACTTGGAAAAGCCTAAATCAGTTTTTTTTTATAGTAGTAATATATATAATAAATACAATAATAATATTTTATTATTATAAATCATTCATCCATTCATTGTATTTTCGGCTTAGTCCCTTTAATAATCTGGGGTTGCCACAGTGGAATAAACCGCCAACTTATGTTTTATGCAGTGGATGGCCTTCCAGCTGCAACCTACAGTATCATTGGGAAACACCACACACACTCATTCACACACATACACTATGGACAATTTAGCTTACCTAAACTTGTGGGGAATCCGGAGCACGCAGAGAAAACCCATGCAAACACTAGGAGAACATGCAAACTCCACACAGAAATGCCAACTGAACGCTCAAACTTCTTGCTGTGAGGCGAAAGTGTTACTCACTGTGCCACCATGCTGCCCTATTTTAAATCAACATTTTTTTATAATACAGTAACTGTTATATTTTTACACTATATAAAGTCTATACATATTTGACTAAATGTATTTCTTTGAATACAGTTAAATGTATTTCACTGGCTTAGTCTCTTTATTTATCAGGGGTCGCCACAGCAGAATGAACCGCCAACTATTCCAGCATATGTTTTACAGAGCAGATGCCATTCCAGCAGCAACGCCAGTACTGAGAACCGCCCATACACTCTCACATTCAAGCACACACTCATACACTATGGCCAATTTAGTTTTCAATTTACCTGTACCTCATGTGGTTGGACTTTAGGGGAAACTGGAGCACCTGGAGGAAACCAACGCAAACACAGGGAGCACATGCAAACTCTAAACAGAAATGCCAACTGGCCCAGCTGGTACTCGAACCAGCGACCTTCTTTCTGTGAGGCGACAGTGCTAACCACTGAACCACTGTGCCACCCCAAGAAATGATCTGTAATGATTTTGTTTTTAATTTAATTTATTTTATCACAAGCATTTTACTTAGTTTAAATTATCTTATTACTAATTGTGTGTTAAAGTTGAAGGAAATGTCCATAAGATTATTAGAAAAAATGCACTGGTAATTTTCTGTCAGGGCATTAACCCTTTACAGCGTATAGGGGAGCGCGGGGCACAAAGTAACGCAGGGTTAAATGTAACAGAGTTTTAAGGTATTTGCTCAGGGTTAACCACGGCATGCCTCCAAGGTTTTCACCACAGTGTCGGCAGACATCTTCCTGCCAATTATTGAAAGACTTCGGCAAAATTTGTATGAGGAACACAGGAGAAACCATTTTTGCAGCATACATTTTTTTATTACAGTCGAGATTTTTTTATTTAAAAAAAAACATCTGTGAAAGTATGAGCATGAAATCTTATATTGTTGTGATCACCGTCTTGTAGGCTAAAAGATAAAACTATTTTGAAAGATGTAAAAAACACACAGAGACGGCTAACCAGCTTTGAGGAAAACATGACACAGCAGGGTTAGTTGTAACAGGGTGTTATAATTAAGCAACTCACTGTTGGACACTAATTAAACTAACAAAATAATTGTTTGAATTTTGAGTGTAATGTTGAGAACTTTTTAAATAAAAATGTTTTAATAGAAAATATTGTTTTAATATTAAAAAATATTGTATTGCTTATAATGCAAATAAATGCATTGTATAATAATGGATAAATGGATAATAATGCAAATAGATTCAAATGTGTTTATCAAATAAACAAAAAATAAATAAACTTACTGTGCTATGTAGAATAAAAAAGAAATGAGCCAATTACTGAGGAAATATAGCTACTATTTAAAATAAACTGAATTTAAATTAATTGTGTGAAATCTGCTCTTATAAGCATGTTACAACTAACCCCCTGTCTGTTACAACTTGCCCCGCAGGTGGGGTAAATAGAAACATTTCTACTCCTGGCACTTTTGTCAATACTGCACAGAAATCATAGGTTAGACGATCATAATTCCAGTGCTCATTTGCAGGAGAGGCATGTGTGTTGTTGGTAAAAAATATATGGTTTGTCTAACCCTATTACTTTGTTCATTATTTGACCAAAACCAAAAAGTGTTACTTTGTGCCCCGCTCTCCCCTACATTTTATATAAGTTTAATTTCTTGTTAAATAGTCCCAGAATTTGGGAAATGTTTCTGTGTGATGATTAACATAAAATAAAATATTTGTTTTTAATATGTGAATATTTCCCATGGATTAAAGAAAAATGGCTTAATATATATTTTTTTCCATTCTAATGAGGTAGAAAACAGCAGTGTTTAAAAGGGAGACGTAGACATTTTTTATGTAACGTAATTTTGTGTTAGTCAAACATTTTAGTTAAGCTAAAAAAAGAAATACAAAAACATTGCATATTTTTGCATAGAATCAATAGAACATAGATCATAGAACAATTTCCATTAGTTTTGATAATAATGGCACAGAAAGAACTTTACATAGAAAGAAAGAAAGAAAGAAAGAAAGAAAGAAAGAAAGAAAGAAAGACTTCAGTTTGTAATAATTGACACCATTTATTTGCTGGCTCATTAACTATTTATGAGCACTTATAAAGTATGATCTTATTCTACATCCCTAATCCTACCCAATACCTAAACCCTTACTAACTATTAACAAGCAGCTAATTAAAACTATTAATAGCGCGAATTGTACATTAAAATAATGGGGCCGAAAAAATTATGATAAATAACTAAAAACGTTGCGGTTTCTATCATATTTTATTCTGGAATACAACATATATACAGTTGCTAATCATGTTAAGGCTTAAAAATGGATTCATCTGATGCTTTTTGTCAACTGCTGTTTTAATAAGGTGATCTTAGCCAACATTAACACTTAACCTAAACTCTAGTGATGCCATTGAATGCGTTAAATATTCTGCTGCTGTCTGAGAAAGCGATCGCCAGATGTTTCCTCTGCTGACCAAAGGCCTTATTGACATGAGAGGAAAAAAACTCCCTCTAGTGGTCAGGCTCATTGCTCCAGTCATGGGAAACAAAGAAATTGAATTTTGGTGCAATAATATGTTGATTGTAGCAAAGTTTTAGATACACAAATGTGTTTGTTAAAGTTTATCCCTGTTTCAAAGCATTTAAAAATGATTTCCATCAAATCCATAGAACAGGTAAAAGTGAAAAGTGCCTCAAAGTTCTCTAAACTTTTGTCAGCTTATATGGATTGACCCCCCTGAATGTGTTTTCCGTTCTATTAGCATGATTTAAGGTTTTATTTAGGTTATTAATATTATTTTGTACTATTTTGTTTATTTATGTTGCTTGGATATAATGTTATATATGTTTGAAATTGGAAGTTGAAAATGCCTGTTTCTTATTTGAAGGTTAAATAAAGAAGAAATAAATAAAAAGGCTGCATTTTAATCAGCATCCTAGCTTGTTTATCAGTAGGTTGTGTACTCTGTTAAGGGCACTGATGAGTTTTGTTCACTACACATTGGGACACACTGACTGTGACAGAAGAACTCCTCATTATAATCCATAGATACACTAGATATCGCATACAGACCCTGAGCAATACCGCCAACATATTTGTACAGTGCTCCCAAGTCATTCAACTGCACTTACTATGCGTTCACACCGAAGGCGGTGAGAGCGTCAAAGGTCGCTCTGGCCGCCTTGGCGACAACGCTGTCTGCCTTCAGCTCCGGCGGCGAGAGTGTCAAAATTCACTACATTGATCTCGTATTTAAATAGGCCGTTCCAGTATATCATATAAAATCATTCCCGCATAAAACATGAAAATGTTGAGCACTTTTTTATCAAATTCATTTAACAATAAAAGATCAAATTGCATGTGGTGGGGCTTTACTCCATTGAATTATCTGATGTGTAAGTTTGAAATATTCTGAAGCAGCAATACTGTTTTGTATTGTTGCATGAGATTTCCGCTTTTTTAAAGAAAAAAAATATAATATATAACAGTAATGCACATCAGTAACTCGCCAGTAACTTTTTAAATGTATGTTCCTGTAAGAAAACATAGCAAATAATCTGAAATCCGGCGACCGCAATAATCAAAGCTTTGGGAACAACTGTGGTCGGAACCAAAGTTTACAATGGCTGTGTTCTCTGGAATCCTCTCAAGCGGTGGACTTTTATATTCTGATTGCTTGCCGCCGAACCGAGTCACAGCTCATTACCATAAAATTGAAATTCAAATTCAAATTTTAACTCTACTCGACGCCCACACCAGCGAAGACACACTGCGCTGCTTCTCGCCGCCAGCTCCCATTGAAAATTAATGACTTCCGGCTACTTTGACACTCTCACCGATTTTGGTGTGAACGTACAGTTACAGTAGTCAAGACTAAAGCCATGCTGGACTTGCGCTGTGTACGGGTGTAGAAATGAGCAAACTAAGAAAACAAAGCACAAAAACAGAACATTTCATAGGTAAGATTTAATTTTTTAGGATTTTGTATGTTACAAACTTTTCTGAGGTACTGTGCCCTGAACAGTCTGGACTGGGCAACTAAGATGGTGGTTTTCATTTTTAAGAAGGGGGACTGGAGGGTGTGCTCCAATTAAAGGGGGATCACACTCCTCAGCCTCCCGGGGAAAGTCTATGCCAGGGTACTGGAGAGGAGGATCCGGCCGATGGTTGAATCTAGAATCCAGGAGGAACAATGTGGTTTTCGTCCGGGCCATGGTACACTGAACCAGCTTTATACCCTCACCAGGGTGCTCGAGGGTTCATGGGAGTATGCCCAACCAGTCCACATGTGTTCTGTAGACTTGAAGAAGGCGTTCGACCGTGTCCCTCGTGGCATTCTGTGGAGGGTGCTTGGGGAGTATAAGGTCAGAGGCGCTCTGTTAAGGGCTGTATGAACAGAGTAGGAGTCTGGTTCAAATTGCCGGCAATAAGTCAGACTTGTTTTTAGTGCATGTTGGACTCCAGCAGGGATGCGCCTTGTCACTAATTCTGTTCATAATTTTTATGGACAGAATTTCAAGGCACAGCCTTGGGCTGGAGGGGGTCCGGTTCGGGGACCACAGGATTTTATCTCTGTTATTCGCAGACGATGTTGTTCTGTTGGCTTCATCGAACATGGACCTTCAGCATGCACTGGGGCGGTTTGCTGCCAATTGTGATGTGGTTGGGATGAGAATCAGCACCTCCAAGTCCGAGGCCATGGTGCTCCACCAGTAAAAGGTGGTTTGCCATCTCCAGATTGGAGGAAAGTCCTTACCCCAGGTGGAGGAGTTTAAGTATCTCAGGGTTTTGTTGGTGCAGCAGCAACAATAATGAGGTCGATGTACCGGTCCATTGTGGTAAAGAAGGAGCTGAGCCGAAAGGCAAAGCTTTCAATTTACCGGTCAATCTACATTCCTACTCTCACCTATGGTCATGAGCTTTGGGTCATGCCCGGAAGGACAAGATCTCGGATACAAGCGGCTGAAATGAGTTTCCTTCGAAGGATGGCAGGGCGCACTCTTATGGATAGGGTGAGGAGCTCTGACACTCGGGAGGAGCTCGGAGTAGAGCCGCTGCTCCTCTACATCAAAAGAAGTCAGCTGAGGTGGCTCGGGCATCTGTTTCGGATGCCTCCTGGACGCCTACCTAGGAAGGTGTTCCAGGCATGTCCCACCGAGAGGAGGCCTCGTGAAGAACCCAGGACATGGTGGAGGGACTATTTCTCCAGGCTGGCCTGGGAACGCCTCGGGATCCCCCCGGAGGAGCTGGAGGAAGTGTCTGGAAAAGGGAAGTCTGGGGTTTTCTCCTAAGACTGCTACCCCCGCGACCCGGCCCCGGAAAAGCAGCAGAAAATGAATGAACAAACTTTTCTGCTCAACAAGTAACATTATTGATGATGATACAGTCACTTCTGCACTGACCATAAGGCAAAGTAGCACCAACTCACACTGAATCTTGAAAAAGAGGTAAAATAGGTGCCCTTTAAGATGAGCAACAGTATGCGGGCTTCGTTTTCATATTGTTTTTTTAAATGCTCCACACATTTTCTATTGGAGACCTGTATTGTACCTCTTCTTCCGCAGAATGTAATGTGTGTTGAATGTGGTTTTGTATTGTTATGTTGAAAAACGCATGGGTATCCCAGGAAAAGAAGGCAGCATATTATGCTCCAAAATGTTTTTGCACTTTCAGTATTAATGGTGCCATTACAGAAGTGAAATTTACACACCATGACAGACCCTAACTTTTAGACTTGTTGCTGGTAACAGTCTAGATCAGGGGTCAACAAACTTGTTCCTGGAGGGCCGGTGTCCTACAGATTTTAGCTCCAACCCTAATCAAACACACCTGAACAAGCCAATAAGGTCTTACTAGGTATACTTGAAACATCCTGGCAGCTGTGTTGAGGCAAGTTAGAGCTAAACCCTGCAGGGACAGTGGTCTTCCAGGACCGAGATTGGTGACCCCTGGTCTAGATGATCCGGTGGAGCACACGGTATCCATTTCTCCCCAAAAATACCTTAAATACTGACTCATCTGACTACAGTACACATTTCCACTGTGCCATGGTACATCCCAGATGCCTCCGAGCCCAGAAAAGTCGACAGCGCTTCTGGACACTGTTAACATAGGGCTTCCTTTTGGCACAAAACAGCATTTGTGGATGTAACTACGTATTGTGGTGCTTGACAATGATTTGCCAAAGTAGTCCTAAACCCATGTGTTGATATCACTTATAGATTAATGAAGATTCTTGATGCAGTGCCGCCTGAGGGATCGGAGATCATGGCTGTTCAGCTTAGGCTTCCGCCCTTGTCTTTTACGCACTGAAATTCCTCCAGATTCCTTTAATCTTTTAATGTAATTAATGCACTGTTGAAGGTGAAATATTCAAAATGTCTTCCTCTCTTTCTTTGAGGAACATTGTTTTTAAACATTTCAATAGTTTTCTCACATATTTGTTGCCAAAACTGGTGATCCTCGGCCCATCTTTGCTCCTAAAGGACTAGACCTTTCTTGGCTGCTGCTTTTGTATCAAATCATAATTACAATCACCTGTTAACGTCACCTGTTACACATCATTATTTAACCAATTTACCTGATTAGTAGCCCTAAATGCTCCTGTTCTGATTTTTTTTTGGAATGTGTTGCAGGTCTGAATGACAAGAAAGGATGTAAATTTACAAATGAAAAGAAGTTGACCAGACAAAACCTTAAATATTTTGTGTTTATATTGTCTGCAACTAATTTGGAAATCACTTTGTGTTTTTTTCCATACTGTTTCTGATTTGGGGTTGTTATAAATGAAGACCTTGTTGTTAATTAATCCATATTAATTACTGTGTGAAAAAAATAGTATAATAAAAAAATGTTTACATGGTAAACCCAAAATAATTAGTTTTCCTGTTTCAAAATGTCAGATCTTTTTGTTTTTCTTGCAGCTTCTTTGTAATTGTTGGTGAAATTTACTAGCAATTTATAATTTGTATCATAAGGAAGTTTCTTGGTGTTGTGTCATTACTATGGCAACTGATGTAGATAGTCTGCACAAGATAATACCTGCATTGTCTGAACACATGGATTAGATTTAATCTCTTGCTAAATGACAAGTCCAAAAGACAGGATTAAAAATAAATATGGTATGGCACTTATTGTGAAAAAATATGAGACAAAATGAAAACTCAAAAACGATACCAGTGTGGCACTTCAGTCTTTAGTGGAGACAATTGGAACTAGACAAAACAGAGATAGGGGAAAGGTAGCTTGTAGGGATAGTTTTCCTAAAACTGAACATTTTGTCATCATTTACTTTCAAAAAAAATTTAATTTTTTAAAATAAAAAATTTCAAAAAAAATTTAGTTTCAAACCAGTTTGACTTTCTTTTTTTCTGTTCAACAAAACGAAGATATCTTAAAGAAAGCTGGAAACCTGACTTCAAAAGAACCATTGAATTTCTTTAGAATATATATTTTTAGTGTTCAACAGAATCAAGATAAAGGTTTGAAACCACCTGAGGGAAAGAAAATGATAAGTAAATTTTCACTTTTGGGCAGTGCTTAATTTGTAAATTACTATTTCCCGGAACAAAATAAGGAAATGGCCGATGTCCACCACATAATTTCAGTCTTTCTGGAACATAGGTGATCTTAAAGATCTTAATGATCTTAAATAAAACAAATACATTTATAGAGATGGTATATAAGTATATAATTACACTCACCTGCAAAATGGAGGCCAGGTGAAGGGTTTGTGAACACAATTAAGTGCACACAGCATGCCATATCATCTGATAATTATAAGAAATAATTCCAAAAAGCAACTGACTGTGTAAAGCCACATAAAATAAAAACATGATGTATATGCCAAGTTCAGTGGCTACCCTGCTGAAAAATCCAGCTTTAACCAGCCTAAGATGGTTGGCTGGTTTTAGCTGGTCGACCAGCCTGGTTTTAGAGGGGTTTTGGCCATTTTCAGGCTGGTTTCCAGTCATTTCCAGCCTGGTCTTAGCTGGTCAGGCTGGAAAAATGACCAACTTAAACCAGCTAAAACCAGCTTGACCAGCCAAAACCAGCTATGTCTAGTTTTAACCAGGCTGGTCATTTTCCACCAGCCTTAATCACTGTCTCCTCTCCACCAATCAGCTGGTGTGTGGTGTGCGGTCTGGTGCAAAATGGCTGCTGTCGCGTCATCCAGGTGAATGCTGCACACTGGTGGTGGATGAGGAGA
>CAIGQZ010023720.1:0-17172 GCA_903798205.1 Danio tinwini
ATATTTGTTTGCGTTGTGAGAATTTGCGGCAGTTTCTATATTTGTTTGCATTGTGAAAATTTGCAGCACATTTTCTTAATTAGTTTGCGTTGTGACAATTTGCTGTGCTTTTTCTTAATTTATTTGTGATTTGAGAATCTGCAGCGCTTTTTTTCATTTGTTTGCGTTATGAGAAGTTTCAGCATGTTTTCTTAACGTGTTTGCGTTGTGAGGATTTGTAACACATTTGCTGTCACATCGATGTAGATATTTACTTAATTTCTTGAACTGTAGCTTGTTAAGCTTTCTCAGCCACAATAAATATAAAGTAAGTTAATTAATTATTTATTAATTATTTATTTATTTAATTAATTTGTTAATAGTTAGTTCTATTTGTGAGGTCACGCTGCACTTTTTGCCTCATTGACTTACATTAAAATGCATGTAAATGCACCTGACTGGAAATGTAAGCTTGTGTGACAAATTTCGCATGACCTGTGAATTCACATTACGTGACTGCATGAGACCCGTAAAAGATTTCTTCTTGTCTTCTTTGAATAAAAATTTCAAATACATGGCAATCGTTTGTTTCATCAGTGTTGCTGCATCATTTTGTTTTTTCCCACCACTTTTCAAAGCACTGTCTGATCTAATTTTGTCGCTTTAGCATTAAAGTTTACCCCTGAATCTATCAGATATAGCAGATTGTACAAATTGTCCACCAATTATTTTTTTATCCACCAAAATTTCCCAAAACGTAAAATATTTAGACATTACTATAATAATGTGTTTGCTTGTATTTTGCAGTGCCAATTTTTGAGAAGGTTTTATTGTTTTTAAGTCTTGTTTTTTACTATCTGAAAAAGCTTTAAATCAGCCAAAAAGATTCAAGTCACCAAAATGTATTTTTTGTTAATGATTATAAATAATAATTATCATGAGAGTGTGTCATGCATTAGATTGCACTGCTGAATTTTATCAGATTTTTAACTGTTTTTTATAGTTACATTCATTCTAAATCGAAAATCATATTGAAATGTCAAAACACACCTCTTAGATTTTAGGTATTAGGTATATTGACATATGTTTGTGCAGTACCTAGTAACTACAAAATACAACTCAAAATTGCAATGATTGATACCATGATAATCATCTTGCATGTTTGGTATCCACTATTTTGAGTAACAATACAGCATCCAATGATTCATTATGGTCAGTAATTCTAACTCAACCACCATCAACAACAGAGGGGTTGTGTTTCGCCAGGGTTTAGAAGGTAGCTTCAGAGCATGCTTGCTTCAGAAGTGTTGCCATGTCTTCTGTTTATAAGCAACACTCATTAAGTGTCTTTAAAAATAAGTAATCCAAGTTAAGAAGTTAATAATGAAGATCTTGAAATTTGGTTGTCTGGCTTATTTATTTCTAAGATAAATAGTTTGACGATTTTCTAGCAAGATCTAGCAACATTTCTGTCTCTACATTAGAGTTGAGGGAAAAAATAGATACAGCATGATATTATGATATTTTCCAGGCTAAAACTTTGACGATACACAGACACCATTATCAATAAATAGCCACAATTTAATTATATGATTTGGTTTAATATTAAAAAAAAATTCTTTACAGCCCAATATATGATGGCCTTAAACTTTTGACCTGAGTTTTTTCTGGTTAATAAAATAAAGATGGCTACATAGCAGAAAGGTGCATACTTTATTTATGACAGGTGTTGCTTAGTTCCTCTGCTTGAAAACCCCATTTTGAACTGCAATAATAAAATACATAAAAAAATTGAAATGTTTCTGTTTAGTGAAAACTGATATATTAAGTTTTCCTTTGGGAACATAATTTGAAGTTGGAAATAGGTAATAATTTGCAATATACTGTATTTAAAATCACAATACAATTGTATTGTGAGATTGGAAAAATTAATAAATTGTGATATATTGCAGAATATCACAATATATTCAAAATCACAATAATATTGTGCTACAAGTATGGTGAAATTGAAAAAAAGTAATAAATTGCAAACATATTGTGAAATTGGAGGAAATAAACTTCTATATATTGTAATACAGTGTGACATGGTGGCTTAGTGGTTAGCACTGTTGCCTTACAGCAAGAAGGTAGCTGGTTTGAGTCCCAGCTGGGCCAGTTGGCATTTCTGTGTGGAGTTTGCATGTTCTCTCCATGTTCACGTGGGGTTCTTCTGGCCCTGGTTTCCCCCACAGTCCAAAGACATACACTATAGGTGAAATGAATAAAGTAAATTGGCTGTAGTGTATGTGTGTGATTGTGTGTATGGATGTTTCTTAGTACTGGGTTGCAGGTGGAAGGGCGTCCGCTGTGTAAAACATATGCTAGATAAGTTGGCTGTTCATTCTGCTGTGGCGACCCCAGGTTAATAAAGGGACTAAGTCTGAGGAAAATTAATGAATATATTGCAATACAGTGCTCAGCATAAATGATTACTCCATTATGCAAATGAACATTGTCTAAGTGAATATAGCCTATAAATTTTGGTTTTATTATTTTATTAAAATAAGAAATTAGCTAAACAGCTTTAGAAATAGAAAGATAATACATTTAAATTCCAGCGAGTTACTGTAAAAACAACATTAGTTTGAGTGTACAATTATTTTTTTAGTTTTTTTTTGTTAGATTAGTTCCAGTTTTGGCTTTTGGTGAGTTTAAAAAGAGATCTGTGAGGGGTGTACTCATAGATGCTAAACGTTATACTGTATATACAGTTGAAGTCAGAATTATTAGCCTCCCTTTGATTTATTTATTTATTTTCATTTTAAAATCTTTTTATTTCGGCTAGAATAAAAGCAGTTTTTAATTATTTAAAAAACAGTTTGAAGTTAAAATTATTAGCCCCTTTAAGCTATATATTTTTTGATAGTCTACTGAACAAACCATCCTTATTGTTACAATCACCAGCAATCCTCTCTCCATAGATCGCTGGTAAACTTGCACAAACACATAGAACTACAAATCTGCTGAGAAATGGACTACAAAACCCAGTCAGGCCATCAGTTGGTGCTGAGTCTTGTTATCTGTTTACAGCCTGTAACATTTCTAAGCGTATCCTTTGTCTAGTTTTACCGTGTGTTTACCCTCGCCTTGTTATCCTGTTTATCCCTGCCTGCCGCCAGCCTTTTGATTATCTGCCTGTTATATTGACCTTGACTCTGGATTGCCCTCACACATCTGCTTGCTCCTGTCTTGATCATTGCTTGCCTGACCATCCCTATATTAAACCTGCATGTGGATCTGCACCTTTGTTGTCAATGTCACTTCCTTGGTTACACTTATACAATAACTTGCCTAATTACTCTAACCTGCCTAGTTAACCTAATTAACCTAATTAAGCCTTTAAATGTCACTTTAAGCTGTAAAAAGCGTCTTGAAAAATATATTGTAAAATAATATTTACTGTCATCATGGCAAAGATAAAATAAATCAGTTAATATAAATGAGTTATTAAAACTATTATGTTTAGAAATGTGTTGAAAAAATCTTCTCTTTGTTAAACAAACTGGGGGAAAAATAAACAGGGGGGCTAATAATTCAGGGGGGCTAATAATTCTCACTTTAACTGTATGTATAATGCGATAACTAGTATTTATAACGTGATACTAGTATTTTGAAATTGGAAAAAGGTAATAGATTGCAGAATATCGCAGTTTTTTTTATTGCAGTAATATTCTAATGTGAAATTGGGAAAAAGTCAATAAGGTGCAATATATCACATAATACAATACAATACAATACAATATTTATTTAAAAAGCCCATTTTAAAACACCCAAAGTTGACCAAAGAGCTGTGCATAGGAAAATTATAGACAGAGAATAAAAAAAATGTAAAGGAAACATTTAATAAGTGAAAACAATAAAAAACAGTAATCAAGGAATATTAAAAGCGAGAGAAAATAGACCTAAACCTGACTTAAAGACAAAAATAGAGGACATAAGCCTAATATGAATTGGTAGTGTAATAATATCATAAACTGTGTACAATTTGTGTGCAGTTGTCACTACCTGCATTTTTCAGAGGTTCATTTAAATGCTGAATGCATTTTGTCAGTTGAATTTCCCCGCACTGTGTATGTAAGAACCACTGGTGCAACCTGGACATTTCCAGACTAGAAAATGCCTAAAAAAATTGTGTCGTTTATCTTCATTTCCAAACTGGCATGGCTGAAATCCACAAGTTTTTTGTATGTGTATCTCCATTACAATTAGAACATGTATGTGTGTGTTGTGTATGTGTGTGTGTGTGTGTGTGTGTGTGTGTTTGTGTTAGATTCATCACTGCTATAGTGTGGCAGGAAAGGTCAGTTTCGTTCACCCCCTCAAATCAAACACTCATTAATATTCAATATGGAAATATGAGAGCTCGCTCTTTCCAACCAAAGACGTAACTGTCTCAGCTGTGTCCACCCACCACCACTGATTTCAAGAGTGGGATTTATGTCACTGAGCCATTTGTGCAGACAACGGTGTAAATATAGTCCACTAAATACATACACATTATTTCTTAAACCATAAAATAATCATAGTTTAATCCATACAGATATTATTGCATTTTAAAGCTTGACATTTATGTTCAGCACTGATTTAGCTAATATGTATTTTACTCAAATTAACCCTGACCTTCAGTCGTGGCAGTTGTTGTCATTCTCATCACAACAAATAATGGTGCACCTTTTTTTTTTTTTTTCTTAAGCGAGCGTGTTTGGTTACCACGGAGACAATAATGTGTGTGGAGAGCATGGGATGACTGACGAGAAATCTGTAATTATGAAAATAGTCTTTCAATGTAAGTAACTGTGTTGTAAGTGTGTAAAATGTAAACATGAAAGGCGTTTTCGAGCATTAAAATAGTAAAGATGTATATCAGCTTTCTTTTTCTTTATCTAGTATAGGATGTGTCTTGATTTTGAGCAACACATAATTTAAAATAATAATTTTTATTATGATTTGCAGAAGCCGCTTACTAAGATGCCATTCAGTTTGTCTAGGCTATATCGTATGTTTTTGTTAGGCTTATTTACCATGAGTATCATTTGATGGAATTAAAAGACTTGCTGATCACAGTGCTGCTCCAAAATACCAATTAATTTAATTTAATTCATTTAAATATTGATAATTATTAAAATATAAGTAAAATAAAAGTATTATTAATAGTTTACACTTATATTTAAATTGCATTTGAATCTTTTATCTAAAGACACTTACAAATGAGGAAAGTAGAAATGATTAAATCAACAATACAAAAACAGTACGTTAAGTATACAATATATATGTTAAGTATCAGATATACTCTATTATGAAGAATATACAGTATTAAATGTCATATTTGTTTTCTTGTTTCATTTTTAGTAATAGTGGTTTGTTCTGTCGACAGTTGATAAAAACTCGTTTAGGAGGGCTAATAATGTTGACCTTAAAATGGTTTAAAAAAATTTTTTTAACTGCTTTTATTCTAGCCAAAATAAGACAAATCAGACTTTCTTCACAAGAAAAAATATTATAGACCATACTGTGAAAAATCTTTTGGAAAATATTTAAAAATAAAGAAACTAAGCCGAAAAAAAAATGAATGTATGTATGAATAAATAAGAAAACATTGACTTCCTAATGCGAACTTTTCATTTTTATCCTTTTCTTTCCCCCTTTTTTTACTTTTTTTATTGTAAACTTGCTCAATTATTATTTTTATTTATTTTTTATTTTAAAATAAATTTTACATTTTTATAAAAAACATTTAAAATAAATTATTATTGATATTATATTTTTTCTAAGATATGTTTGTTTTTAATTCATACATTTTAATTATATTTTGAGGGGTTAGTGGGAAAAAAAGAAGAAAACTAAGACAGTCTGTAATTTTTCCTATGTTATGTTGTATACTACTATGTATGGTCTTGTTAAACACCAATAAAAATATACATAAATAAAAAATAAATAAAAAATAAATAAAACAAATGAATATAAGGGCTAGTAACTGAGACTATACAGTTGTGTTCAAAATTATTCAACCCCCAATGCTGTGAAGGGTTTTAGGGAATTTAGTGTACATTTGTAATTGTGTTCAGAATGAAATCTTACAAGGACTTTTTAAAGAACCAAATGCACCTAAAATGACATCAATTGTTTTTGTGAAACAGTATTTAATGTTTTTTTTTTGTGATTTCTTCATTGACACAATTATTCCACCCCTTAAAGACTACCACTCTTAAGAACAGAGGTTCATTCAAGTGTTTTTGATCAGGTATTGAAAACACTTGTGGATGTCAACGAGCAGCAATCAAGCATAATAAGCACCAATTAGGCAGATTTAAAATTACTGTGATACGCAGCTCCTTCTAGACAGTTACTGGTGTATTTATGTACAATCATTGTGAAGTCAAGAGAATGGTCCAGGAAGACAAGAGAACAGGTGATTTCTCTTCACAGGATGGGCAATGGCTATAAGAAGATTGCAAAGATGTTCAACATACCAAGAGACACCACAGGAAGCATCATTCGCAAATTCAAGGCAAAGGGCACTGTTGAAATGCTACCTGGTCGTGGCAGAAAGAAGAAGCTGACTTTGACTGCTGTGCGCTACCTGAAGCGCAAAGTGGGGAAAAGTCCCCGTGTGACTGCTGAGGAACTGAAAAAAGATTTGTCAGATGCGGGTACTGAAGTTTCTCCCCAGACAATAAAGCGCACACTGCGTAATGAAGGCCTCCAACTCCCAGACGCACACCCTTGCTGTCCCCAAAGAATAAGAAGTCGATTGCATTATGCCAAAAGTCATGTGGACAAACCACAAAAGTTTTGGGATAGTGTTCTGTGGACTGATGAAACAAAATTAGAACTGTTTTGGCTCATGGATCAACGCTATGTTTGGAGGAGGAAGAACAAGGCCTATGAAGAAAAGAACACCTTGCCTACTGTGAAGCATGGCGGGGGGTCAATCATGCTTTGGGGCTGTTTTACTTCTACAGGTACAGGGAAGCTTCAGCGTGTGCAAGGTACCATGAATTCTCTTTAGTACCAGGAGATATTGAATGAAAATGTGAAGCAGTCCGTCACAAACCTGAGGCTTGGTAGACGTTGGACCTTTCAGACAATGATCCCAAGCATACCGCCAAGTCCACTAGAGCATGGTTGCAGATTAAAGGCTGGAACATTTTGGAGTGGCCATCGCAGTCACCAGACTTAAATCCGATTGAGAACCTCTGGTGGGACTTAAAGAAAGCAGTTGCAGCGCGCAAGCCTAAGAATGTGACTGAACTGGAGGCTTTTGCCCTTAAAGAATGGGCGAAGATACCCGTAGATCGCTGCAAGACACTTGTGTCAGGCTATGCTACACGTTTAAAAGCTGTTATAACTGGAAAAGGATGTTGTACTAAATACTAAAATTGAATGTCACTTGGGGGTTGAAAAAAACTGATAATGATGTGAGCACAGAAAAGACATTTGTGGTTATTTCATCCTAAAAGTTATGTTATATTTGTCTGACTTACAAGTGCCTCTTTGATTTAATTGTAAACAAGATGACTGAACTTATCAAAATCAATGTCAAACCCAAAACACTCAGTTTCAGTGGGGGTTGAATAATTTTGAACAAAACTGTATATTGGCTTTTAGAATCTTTATATATCACTTTGCTTTTAGAAACTTTTAATCATTTAAAATATTTAAAACATGCATCATGATTAATTTTATTTTAAATGTATTTAATTAAGTATACTGGTTCAAACAAAAATGTTGCTATATCTTTTCTATATGTCTTGAACTAAATGACTGGAATATTATTTCACCCAGATTTTGACATTTTCATAGACACTTTACATTTTATAGTATACTGTATGAAGCATTACACTTTTTATCTATATGTATATACAATAACTTCATTTTTGATGTGAACCAAATAGCTTACTTCACATTATTTGAACTTGATTATGTTGTTTATACACTCCCCGGTCTCTTTATTAGGTACACCTGTCCAACTGCTCGTTAACGCAAATTTCTAATCAGCCAATCACATGGCAGCAACTCAATGCATTTAGACATGTAGGCATGGTCAAGACGATCTGCTGCAGTTCAAACCGAGCATCAGAATGGGGAAGAATTACTTTGAACGTGGCATGGTTGTTGGTGCCAGACAGACTGGTCTGAGTATTCAAGAAACTGCTGATCTATTGGGATTTTCATGCACAACCAATCTCTAGGGTTTACACAGAATGGAAACTGAGGCTACAATTCCTACAAGTTCACCAAAATTGGGCAATAGAAGAATGGAAAAACATTGCCTGGTCTAATGAGTCTCATTTTCTGCGGAATTTGCCATCAACAACATGAAAGCATGGATCCATCCTGCCTTGTATCAACGGTTCAGGCTGCTGGTGGTGGTGTAATGGTGTGGGGGATATTTTCTTGGCACACTTTAGGTCCATTAGTACCAATTAAGCATCGTGTCAACGCCACAGCCTACCTGAATCTGCTGATGGCTACCTCCAGCAGGACAACCGCTATGTCATAAAGTGCGAATCATCTCAGACTCTTTTCTTGAACATGTCAATTACTTCACTGTACTCAAATGGCTTCACCAGAACTCAATCCAATAGAGCACTGCAGCAGCTGCGTGATGCTATCATGTCAATATGGACCAGAATATTTCCAGTACCTTGTTTAATTCATGCCACAAAGAATTAAGGCATTTCTTAAGACAAAAGGGGGTCCAACCCAGTACTAGTAAGGTGTACCTAATAAAGTGGCCGGTGAGTGTAGTTTATATACACTAAATATCTTCATCATTATTATTATCATTATACTGTATAAAGCACAAAAGTGGAAATTTAATTCTGTGTTTTGCACTTCTTTTTCTGTTCCTCCTGTGCAAGAAGAAAAAAGAAAGAAACACAAACGCAAAGCAGTATTTTAGAAAGCATGTAGCCATATCTGCATTTCGTGATAGGTGTCTGGAGTAGCAGCTGCCTCAGGGGAAAAAAAATTAACATTACTAATCTTTTTGTTAGCTTCAGTATATAAACATGTGCGTCATGCCTTGTTTAAGTTGTTATCTAGAAACTCTGCAAAGCACTGGTGAATATGAAAACAGGTTTTGTGCACCACAGCTCTATGTAATCCATTAAAGTTCCATTTGGTTTTGGTTTATGTCACAAGCCTGGCTTTACAATATTGTACTTATTCTCTGCACTTATCAGAAATTACAGTAACAAACAACAGATCCAGAGCCTGAAGGCTTTAGAGGGACTGATAAAACTCTCCCTCCTCTTTCTGGTGCTGGAGAGAGTGTATAAATGGACGTGTCTCAATGGCACCATTTTGTTCTTGTGCATGTTTGCTTTTCTAACAACGCTTGTGTCAACAGTCTCAACCATTTCACAACCATCTGTTGGACTGGTTGGATGGTTCATTAATGCACCTTTCAGGATGTGATACAAAGAGTCAAACAGGATGTCCAAAGAGCAAGGAAATGAAAGCCTCGTGTTGACTAGGTTTCCTCCCTCCATGCAATTTTGTATTTAATAGATGCCTAATAGACATGGATATCTATGGATGTCTTGGTTAAAACAAGGCTAAACTTGGGCTGTCAGTAAAAATATGCAAAGCATTTATCCAAAAATAGACTAAAAAAGTTATCAAATACACAAATTAGCCAGACTTCAGGTGTGTAGTCATTCATTCGTATTTGATGACTAGTCGATTTTTGGACTATTGATAGACGTCTATTAGATTTTGACTGACAGCCAAATGTTTAGGCTTGTTTTAGCGTAAGACATTTAGAGGGGCGAGATTTACAAAATGCCATTTTTTTTTAATTGAACATTTAAAATTTTGAACTATATACAACAAAGCCTGAGATCCACCCATCAGAAAAAAACAAAAAAAAAAAACGCAATACTGCAACAATAAGAACAAAATCAGGATTGAAACATCTGATACAGTCTCGCTCACATTTGACCAAAATTGCACAGTTTTCTTACTGGCACCATTTATTTTGGCTGTGGTGTATTCCAAACATAGACTGCAAAAGATATGGACGTAGTATCCTTGATGTCACCCATAGGTTTTTGAAGACCATAAATAAAGCTACAAGTAGGCATGGCCAACTGTCGCCATTTTGTTTATGTGTCATTGCATCAAACAAGGGTTACCAAAAAGGGGCAAAGAAGTGGAAAATGAGCGGAGCTACAGATATCTGCTATCATTTAGCTTAAACTGGCTTTTTAAACACTTAATACTTCATTACCTGCGACTCGTTTTTGTTCTGACCACATGTGCTTGGTTGTGTACTATATCAACAAAGTGTTTGGTCTTTAAAAACTCAGTCGTAATACATTAAGGCACTAACCATTGTTCTTATTACGTTTGTCTATAGGAGGAAAATGCAAACTACTTCCAAATACTTAAAATATAGTCTGTGTTAATAAATGCAAGACTATTTATGAAATCCAGGCATAACACAGTACAACAACGTTTCAGACGACAATTTTATAGCCTACAGTTAATCAGATTCTGGAGTGCATTCAAGTTCTAAAGAGAATTATAAATGATAAATTATCTTAGGTAAAACGAATACATTTATAGACATCATAAGTATATAATAACGTCACTCAACTGGGAAATGAAGGCCACTTGAATGGTTTGTGAGCACAATTAAGTGCACACAGCATGCCATATTATCTGATAATTGTAGGAAATGATTTCAAAAGGCAATTGACTACGTAAAGCCACATGAAACAAAACAAAAATGTGATATTAATGCAAAGTTTAGTGGCTAATCAGCCGGCATCAGCTGAGGTTACGAAACAGCGAGCAGCAAGACTTAGCTGTCACTCAAATGGCCATGCCCTTATTTATGCAGACTTAATATAACTTAATATAAACGAAACAGATGAGTTATAAAAATGTACCCCCTCACACTTGTCTTGAAGGGTAGTATTAGCTATATGTACCAAAACCATCTTTTGTACCAGGCTTGTAAACATGTTTTTATCAGCTGTAAAATTGGCGGAACATCTGGAGTTCCTGGAGCCAGCCCCCTGGAGCCAGCCCCTGGTTTCAGTTACTTCCTTATTGGCTTTACGAGGGAGAGTGTGATGTTGCCGCTTGATTCCAAACTAACAATGTACAAAATGGCAAATTTGAGCGCAATTACAAAACAGCACCAATGGTGTGGAATTGTCTGACAATGCACAAATAGCCATTGACAATGTGGCAAATAATCAGAACCTATTTTAAGTACTATTTAGACTCTAGTATTGAGATATATTTTAATAGTATTTAAACTTGTTTACTCTACTTGCAGTACATTTTTTGCAAGTAATGGTACTTTTAGTTGAGTATGATCTTTCAGTACTCTTTCCACCACTGCCACACTGTAAAAAAAAAATAAAGTTGAGTTAATTTAAAATTTTAAAGCAACCAGCTGCAAAGAAATTTTGAGTTTATTAAACTTCAGTGGTTGAAGTTGTGCTAAATTATTTTTTTAAGTTGACTGAAAAGGCTGGTTTAAGTCAAGTATACTTTATGGAATAATTTGGCACAACTTCAAACACTGAAGCTAAATAAACTCAAAATTTATTTGCAGCCAGTTGCTTTAAAATTTCAAGTTATCTCAACTTTTTATTTTTTGAAGACATGGAGAAATAAAAATTTAAAGTCTCCTCAACTGAATATTTTACTTTTAGTTTCAAACATGCAGCTGAATAATTTTTATGAGTAAATTCAACTCTGAGCTCAAAATATGTCCACCTAAATTACAATTTTAAACTGAGTTAACAATTTGTAAGTTGGATGTTTTACAGTGCAGTGAGGGTCAGATCAGCAATGTTCTGGGGGATGGATCTTTAACTTCATTTACAAAACAAGTATTTCACATTTATATTTTGAAAAAGGTTTTAAAATTCCTTTCTGAATGTGTTTGTTAATGCAGCTAAAGTTAACTTTGTCTCTCATTGTATTCAAAGAGACCAGAGCTTTGATTTTACATTAAAGTCAGAGTAAATCAAAAACACTTTATTATCTTATTAATAATCTTATTAATACTATTTACTTATTATCCACTGTATAGACTGATTTCTTGCATTTATTTGCAAAGTCAACAAGTTTAATCAACTTTACTTCACTACAACTACATACAATGTCCAACTAACTGTTCAGAAACATCCTGGTTCAGACTCTTCAGTGCCTCCATTGTTGTCTGACCCTGGTTTGAACATGTAAAACTTTAATCTTTGGTCATTTCTGACATTTGAGATTCGCTCAATCAACTTAGATTCAGAATAGCATGTAAAGGCACAAAAATGGCATGTTTTAGCTAACACCCAAGTATGGGCAAATTTGCTTTAATAAGCTCACAAACACATTCAGATATTTATTTTAATAATAATTCCTCACATTTATGTAGTGCTTTTCTGGACACACAAAAAGCTTCACACACATTTTTGGGGGGAATCTCCTCATCCACCACCAGTCTGCAGCATCCACCTGGATAAAGCGACGGCCGCCATATTGCACCAGACCACACACCACATACCAGCTAATTTGTGGAGAGGAGACAAAGTGATGAAGCCAATTATCATATGAGAATGGTTAGGAGGCCATAATGGACAGAGGTCAATCGGCAAATTTGGCCAGGATGCCAGGGTTAAACCCTTACTCTTTTTCGAAGGACATCCTGGGATTTTTATTGACCACAGAGAGTCAGGACCTCGGTTTAACGTCTCATCTGAAAGACGGTGCTTACTGAGCAGTATAGAGTCTACAGCAGTATACTGGGGCGTTAGGACCCAAACAGACCGCAGGTTGAACACCCCCTGCTGGCCTCACTAACACCACTTCCAGCAGCAACCTGGCTTTTCCATGTGGTCTCCCATCCAGATACTGAAACTTTACGGAGTTGCAGAGAGCTAGCTGCCAGCAGGACAGTATTTTACATCTTAGCAAAAGGGTCATAATATGGCTCCTTTAAGCGTGTCTTGCTTATGCTTTCATCTGTCATCCTTTCAGGTTTGAGATAAATGGTGTTTAAAAACTTTGATATTTTACTTCAGAGGTGTTTATTTACGCTGTTTATCTCTCATTAGCCGTCGAGTCTTTATATATGCAGCTCATTTGGAAAACATGAGTGTTTTATTGAAGCTGTTATGACTGTCTTGTCACCTATAGTGACAGAACAAGGGGCCAACAGAGACGTAAATAGAAAACAAGAGCGAGAAAGACAGATCGCAGTGGGTGGTTCGGATGCAGTCTGTCGGGTCGGGGCGAGGGCTGCGGATTTAATGGTTTGTCTGCATGGTGATAATTTAGACGCAGAGGCTCGACGGGGGGACGTGCCCTGCCATTCATCTTTGTTTTAATTGGGAACATTTTGTGTTTGGTGTTTCTCGGCGTTAATAAAGCGAAAGCCCTGAGCTGTTTTGGTTAAATCTAATTAATGGCCTCAAAACAGGTGTGTTTGCGTGCCTGCTTGTGTTCCAGTGAGAGCAAAACACACAGACTGGGTCCTAAATAAAGACAAATTTGTAAAAACAGAGGGTTGGAACTATATTTTTTATAATTTTGTGGAAAAATGTCTAAGTGGTGTTTGATTGGGCTAAATTTGCAAGCACAATATCAAGGCTTTGCTAAGCAGTTGCTAATGTTTTATAGGTGATCATTTTATTATTTAAATTTTTTAGCTTTTCCCCAAATTCCAAGTGTTTTATGTTTTCTGACGATTCTGTTGTATAATTAAATGTAAAGCTCAAAATAAAAGTATGTCCAAACTCTAATAATTATCATTATTTTTTGCTTATTTTATGGTCTGTTAGAAGTCTTGACTCTAATTAGCTACGTCTTCCATACAATGGACCATTTTCACATTTCCGGGTTTCTCTGAAGCGGAAGTCATCATAGTTGAGTAAACTTAGAGCACAGTAAATGGGAGAATACAACAAAAAAAAGTTTTACAATCCTATTTGCTTAAATAATAAAAGTGTAAATGAAACTCCACGATGGTTTTAACAAGACTTTTTAGAAAAAGGAAAAAAAAAACATTTGAGGTTGACAGCAGCAGCCAGAAGAGAGAACATCGTACAATTGCCTCTCCTGCCCATACATGCTGCATTTCAAACACCTCGCACAATTGGTAATTCGTTTTTTGTAATTTGATGCAAAGATGATATAATACATACATAAATAGACTTATACAAAATATTAAAAACTTTCAAAAATTTGTGAAAAGGGTCATTAAATGCACAGTTAATGCACAGTTAAATGCAAATTAATACATGCTACCCTCAAACATTAGTAGTAACCATAGCAGCTCAGTCACAGTTGCTAGAACCTTCATTCCTCTTTGTAATCTCAGTAACATTGATGCATGCTTCACCAGGTTGCCAAAGGAGGGCAACCACCTCCGCAATATATTCAAAATTATTTGTAAATAGGCAGGTAACACTATTAGATATGCCTTTGTCATATAACACACACGTGTGCTCTCTTTTTCACTGCCTGGCTGTGTCTGATTTAAAGTGGGCAGATTTAACAGATGCTGCAACTGAAAAAAATATTCTTATATTATTTTTTTTACCCATTTGGTCAAATATTGCACCACAAATAGCAAAACTAGTTTTAACTTGTCTATTACTTGACAAATGGTCATTCTTTGCCTTCATGTCATCCTTTTAAATCAATTAACATGACAAGGCACTTGTCTGATTCTTCGTTACTTATTATTTTTTAGCTTTTATTGAAGGTTTTTCAAATTCATTCAGATTTCATATTACACAATAAACAATTACAAAAAAAAACAATAAGCAATTACACAAGTTTCAGTTGTTTTACACAAGTTGTACAACACTAGATATGAGCAATAAGTGATACCTAAAGTAAATTGTGTTGTATTTGTGACCCAGGGCCACAAAACCATTTATAAGTGTCTTTTTTATGTATTGAGATTTATATATCCCCTAAAAGCTCAAAAAAAGTAAGCTTTCCATTGGCATATGGTCTATTAGGATGGACACTATTTGTCTGAGATACAACTATATGAAAATGTAGAATCTGAGGGTTCAAAAAAATTGGAATACTGAGATCCTATTTAAAGTTGTACAAATGAAGCTGTCAGTGATACATATTACTTATCAAACATTTTATTAATATATTAACAGTAGAAAATTTACAATATGTTATGATCTTACTTTACTAATGATGTTTGGCATAAAAGAGAAATCAATAATTTTGATTAAACTATGCATTATTAGCTATTGTCAAAATAAACATGCACAATATACAACATGTTTTGTCATTTGTTATATTTTATTTTGCAGGTAGTTTGGATATCACCAAGCACGGCTAACAAAAGAAGGACGGAAACTAGAAGAAATCAATGCATTTCCATTCAAATCAAGGTCAGTTAAGGTTTTCCGAGGCCAGTGGACAGGTATTCACAAAGAGCATTGACTTTGAAACAGACCTTTCACGACCCCTTGCCTCCCTGTGGTTAAGTTATCGATATTTTCCTTACAGTAGATAGAACATTACTAACACTTTCCAAACATCGATGCAGAAGCCATTTGTTTAATGTACAAAAATGACTCTAGCCGGTGGATTTCTCTGCCTAAATTGCTACTTCCTTCCTGTAGATGTGTGTGTGCACCTATGTGTGTGTGTGTGTGTTTGAGATGGAATTGGCAGCGTCTTATCAGCAAATGCAGTCCGCACCACACTGACACCATGGCCGCCCATGCAGCTAATGCGAGCAGCATCTCTCTAAAGCTACCTGAACTCCAGCTGTGCCAGAGCATCCTGCGGATTTTATTAACATGAGGGCAGGCGGCAATTTTTGGTGAGCCGTCATACTGAGTTTGTAATGTTCTATTTGGCTCAGTAAATCAGCAAAGGCTCTGTTTAAACCAGGGTTTTTTTATGAGAATGCATTTCTTTGGTCCCATGTTCACACCAACTGGCAAAATAATCAAGCTTGGGCTGTAGATGAGTAAGTCTTTCTAAATGTCACATAATGACTCGTGACATTCTTAAATGGGTGCTGAAGTAACTCAGGGATTTAATCAAAACCTGGTGTAAGTGCAATCTCAGATTGGCTCAACTTTTGGATTTCTTTTTGGCATGTTTTTTTAAAGAGCACCTATGATGATCAACTTTTTTTATCTGTTTGGACAGAACTGTGTGTAGGTATAGTGTGTCCACTGTCATATTGGTGTGATGGAAACACACTAAGTTAAAATAGGATCCAATCTCAGTGATTTTAATGTCCACCACAACATGACGTAGGAGTGCAGTTTTCTCTGCCCACCGAATTGATTGATAGGTGCCATGTCTCTATAATAACATGTATACACATGTCCACAGAACATTTTTTGCAAAGAAACTGGAATTAAAACATATGTTACAACTCTCTGTGATCAGCTGCACCTCAATAATAAATTTTATAAATGGTTTTTAAAACAGAGCATGTTTGTAATAAAGACCACCACAGCCACATGGTGTCAGTAAACGCTAATATATAAATAGATATGAAGAGTTTCGTTGCAAAACAAGGTATATCCATTTTGAGAAATGTTGGTTATTTGACATTGTTATGTAAGACATCAACAGTCAAGTTCATTCACTATTTTTGTACATTAAACTATTACTTGAGCTCAGTGAAGGCCAGTAACACAATATTCTTCAAATCCAGGATATTTTTAATTCAATTTTATGTCCATAAATAGTTCATAAATAAGTCAAAAACCCTGCCGAAATGCAACATATTTATCTTAACATTGTCAAACATCTTAAATTGGTTAAAAAACAATACATCATAAATATATGGAATAATATATACAAAGATTGATTAATAATAATAAGATTCTGAGTTAATTTTGGCCAGAACGTACACAACACAACATCATTTTTTTTGCAAAACGCTATATATCCACCTTAGGATATATTCTACTACTGTAATACCATTAAGAAAAGCTAGTGAGTCAATGTTTTGTTTGATAAGTAAGATAAACTGATCACACCAGTGCGTTTCCAGGCACAGCTTCATGCAAGGAAACGGGAGCGTGCACGCGTTTTAAACAGTTGCGCTCATCACATCAGCTTTTGACGCGAGTGATCATCCTCTCAATCGGTATTCACCTGCTCGCGCGAACACAGTTATCTTTGTCAGTCCTG
>CAIGQZ010023763.1:0-18787 GCA_903798205.1 Danio tinwini
ATTTTGATTTATTTTCATAATTTTTGAAGGATTTAAAAATGTTTCCTTTAACGTCTCTCCAGATAAAATAAAATTTTATCTTATAACATTAAAAATAGAGCTTAACAAAAATATATGTTTAACAGTTTGATTTCTAATGCAGTATTGACATTTTGGCAGAACTTCTAGTTGCAATTACGAAAAAAAAAATCACAACTGCAAGAAAAGAAACTAAAAGCTGTCAGAATGTGACTCGTTTTTTAGATTTCCAAACTGACATTGTGCAATTGTGAGCTAATATCTTATAAAAAAAATCTACATTGATTTTCTCTGATAAAAAAAAAAACAAATTACCTTTTTAGTTTTCATCTCCAGGCAGGAACAGGCTTTGATAAGTGATAAGAGTCCACATCCAGGTCTCTTGTCGTGAATCCTCTACATTAATGGTTTTGTTTTCATCTGTTTTATAATCTGGAGGCCAAAAAAAAAGCATAAGTATATTTTTGACACACAGCTCAGTGTTATTCAGCTCATAAACTAGGATATAAAAAAATTCCACCTTCGGGGACTTCGACAGGGGGTCCGCAGCCGTACTGCAGGGGGTCTGCCAAATATTGCTTGATCTCCAACTAATTTTTGTGAAAAACTGAAAATAAAATAAAAATATTACATCAACTTAAACCAAAGCTGAAGTTCAGCTAAATGTTGCATTGTCCCTGAAACATTAAACTGAATAGTTGCTCAATAATGTGTGCATTAATCATTCGAATGGCTTTGGGAAGTATGCAAATATATGTAAATACGTTGACATGGCACAAATTTAAAACTTAGCATACATCATTGTTCATTTTGTATTTCAACATTGAGTAGTAACATACTCCGACAATACAGAAAGACATCAGGGTTTCCAGTGATTCCAGCACAGACTTTCTGAAGCTTACGAGTCAAATTACGACACTCTTTAATTAATAGATTCAGTTGTAAATAAGCAGCAAGTCGTTGATCCTCCCAGCTGTCAGGAGAATATTAGCAGAAACCCTTTACATATGTTTGAATGCATGGATAGTCGTTTACACAAGCTCTTTTAATGCGTCTTTTCCTTTTTTTGTTTTCTGATGCTTGATGCATGCATATCATATATCATACATTTTTTATTTAATGCCATATCAGCAACAATAGCTATTTTCATGGCACGTCATTAATAAATATGCAATAAAAAGTATACACAAATTAATACAAGAGTTACATAAGATTTTTAATGTTAATATGATAACTATTCTGACATTATTTCCTGGTGACACTTAAAGGTGCTTTATGTTAGTGTTTGACTCTTCTAAAGCATAAAAATACCATAATACTGTATGTTTGTAGATATTTAAGAAACATGCTAAGTGAACATTCTTGTTTATCCAAAAAACAATGCTAAAGTCAGATATTCTGCTTTGAAATAGTGCTCTCATGCCGGAACGTCTGTCTTTGTTGTGCTCATTTTAACCCACCCAATACCAGTTTAGCCAATTATATCTCAGCACCCTGATTTGCGTATTTCATTCATTCATTCATTCAGAAAGGCTCTGAAAGCATGCATCCGGAACCAAAATGCGACCTCTGATGGACAGTAACAGACTCCGAAATGAGACGCAGATTGAGAGTTCCACATGAGGTTATTAATTAGCAAATAATAGGGGTGAAACGTATCACTGTTGATCCGTGATACGTACAGATCAAAACTCACGGTTTGGAACGCACGTGACCTGCGGATTAATAATTTATATTGAACTTGCGGTTAATCCAACATTTATAACTATTGCAGAGAGATCGCCTCTCGCGTGATTCAAATTGCGTGCATGAAAGCATTTTGGCTTCCCTGAAAGATTTAATGATGATGAGAAAAGTTGTGATGGTACTAGGGCTTAATTTGTGCCAAAACATGCGGGATCCGTATCCGGCAGCCCATTTTACCGATCCCCCTCCTCAACCGATCTCCTACCCGTCCGCTGTTCACTTTCATTTTCTTCTTAGAAGAGATCGTACAAATTATGAAACCATCAACCTGCAGTCTTGACACGCTCCCCACAGCATTCTTCAAAACGGTGTTTAACTGTTTAGGAATGTATCTCCTAAAAGTGGTAAATGTTTCACTTCTCTCAGGGATTTTTCCAAACTCACTTAAAACTGCAGTTGTTAAACCCCTCATGAAAAAGAGCAACCTGGATAACACACTACTGAGCAATTACAGACCAATCTCAAATCTCCCCTTCATTGGCAAAATCATTGAAAAAGTTGTTTTCAACCAGGTTAACACGTTCTTGAATTCCACTGGGTTTTTAGACAATTTTCAATCTGGTTTCAGAGCACATCACAGTACAGAGAGTGCTCTTATAAAGATAATCAATGACATCCGCCTAAATACAGATTCAGGCAAACTAACAGTGCTGGTATTGCTTGATCTTAGTGCTGCATTTGACACTATTGATCACATCATACTTCTGGATAGGCTGGAAAATTGGGTTGGGCTGTCTGGGACGGTCCTCAAATGGTTAAGGTCTTATTTTGAAGGGAGAGGTTACTATGTCAGTATAGGTGACCATAGGTCAAGGTGGACACCCATGACATGTGGAGTACCACAAGGCTTGATTCTGGCACCTCTCCTGTTCAACCTTTATATGCTCCCTCTGAGTCAAATAATGAGAAAGAACCAAATCTCCTACCACAGCTATGCGAATGACACTCAGATCTACTTAGCTTTATTGCCTAATGACTACAGCCCTGTTGACACCCTCTGCCAATGCATTGATGAAATGAACAATTGGATGTGCCAAAACTTTCTTCAGTTAAACAAAGAGAAAACTGAAGTCATTGTGTTTAGGAACAGAGATGAGGTTCTCAAGGTGAATGCGTATCTTGGCTCTAAAGGTCAAACAACACAAAATAAGGTCAAGAATCTTGGTGTGACTCTGGAGTCAGATCTGAGTTTCAATAGTCATGTCAAAGCAGTTAGTAAATCAGCATACTATCATCTCAAAAACATTGCAAGAATCAGATGCTTTGTTTCCAGTGAAGACTTAGAGAAACTTGTTCATGCTTTTATCAGCAGCAGGGTGGATTACTGTAACGGCCTCCTCACCGGCCTTCCCAAAAAGACAGTCAGACAGTTGCAGCTCATCCAGAACGCTGTGGCCAGGATTCTGACCAGAAGTAGGAAATCAGAGCACATTACACCTGTCCTCAGGTCTTTACACTGGCTCCCAGTTACATTCAGAATAGATTTTAAAGTATTATTACTTGTCTATAAATCACTAAATGGTCTAGGACCTCAATGCATTACAGATATGCTCACTGAATACAAAACTAATAGAACACTCAGATCTCTAGGATCATATAAATTAGAAATAGTCAAGTTCAGTCAAAGCAGGGTGAATCTGCTTTCAGCTACAGCGCCCCTCACTGCTGGAACTCCCAGAAATGATCAGATGTGCTCCAACATTAGGCGCATTCAAATCAAGACTAAAAACACATCTGTTTAGCTGTGCCTTTACTGAATGAGCACTGTGCTCATTATGTTTTTCTCTTTTTTTTCATTCTTTTACAACCTGTGTTAACACATTTTTATCTGTTTTTATTTTTTCTTACACTTGTCTTTTTTTATTCTTGTTTATGTAAAGCACTTTGAATTGCCACTGTGTATTAAATGTGCTATAAAAATAAATTTGCCTTGCCTTGCCTTCCGCGACTCCCCCACCCTCTTCACTTTTGTACGCGACACCTCCGCCCACGCTCACTTTCATCTGCGACAGTCCTCCGCCATCCACCCTCCCCAACAACCCCAAGCAGTACTATTTTTATATAAATGGAAAGCAAATTACATTTGTCTCACATTTTTGCTGATCCGAAAAAAATGGTCCGATCCATGACTAAAAGAAACGTAGTGTGATCCGAACTGCAGATTTGTGATCTGTTACACCACTAGCAAAAAATATAAATATTATGAACGTAAACATTAGGTGAGCAGATTACATTGTAACCATAGACTGTGGTATTGACACAATGCTCAATTGGTACTTATAGGCCCAAAGTGTGCCAAGAAAATAATCAGCCACACCATTACACCACCACCAACCTGAACCGTTGATACAATACAAGATGGATCCATGCTTTCATGTTGCTGATGCCAAATTCTGACCCTACCATCCGAATGTTGCAGCAGAAATTGAGACTCATTATACCAGGCAATGTTTTTCCAATCTTCTATTGTCCAATTTTGGTGAGCCTGTGTGAATTGTAGCCTCAGTTTCCTGTTCTTAGCTGACAGGAGTGGCACCCGGTGTGGTCTTCTGCTACTGTAGCCCATCCGCCTCAAGGTTGGATGTGTTGTGTGTTCAGAGATGCTTTTCTGCATACCTCGCTTGCAACGAGTAGTTATTTGAGTTAGGCCTGTCACGATATCTATTTTCTGTTGTACGATATATTGCACCAAAATATATTGCGATAAACAATAATTTTGTCATTTTAAGACCATTTTATGCCACTCATTATATAATGCCAGAATGACAATATAACATCACAATGCAAGTACACTCTTTCAAAAAACACACAATATTTTATTTTCAAGAATATTTAATTTAATTATAATCATTTTAACAATTCAATAATTAGGCATTGGAATCAAAATGTGAAAACGCATATCCTAAATGAATAACAATTAACGTTAACAAAAAAGTGCAAGGGGAAAAGTAATATATCTGCTACCAGATCTATTTTCAGTTGTCAGACATCCACATGAAAATATATTATCGCAATTTATAGTGAATACTATAGTGTTTTTAACTATACTGACAACTCCAGTAGAGGTAGAGATGTTGCACAATCAGTTAAAATGTTGCTAGAATTGTTTTTATGTATGGGCGATATATATTGCATCACTAAAATAATTGAATTGATGTCCATGTGTTGTGCGATAAGTCGATATATTGATTATTGTGACAGGCCTAATTTGAGTTACTGTTGAATTTCTATCAGCTGGAACCAGTCTGGCCATTCTCCTCTGACCTCTGGCATCTACAAGGCATTTGCGTCTACAGAACTGCGCCTCACTGGATATTTTCTCTTTCTCTGACCATTCTCTGTAAACCCTAGAGATGGTTGTGAGTTAAAATCCCAGTAGATCAGCAGTTTCTGAAATACTCAGACCAGCCCGTGTGGCACCAACAACCATGCCATGTTCAAAGTCACGTAAATCACCTTTCCTCCCCATTCTGATGCTCGGTTTAAACTGCAGCAGATCGTCTTGACCATGTCTACATGCCTAAATGCATTGGGTTGCTGCCATGTGATTAGCCGATTAGAAATGTGTGTTAACGAGCAGTTGCATGGGTGTACCTAATAAAGTGGCCAGGGAGTGTACTTTTTTTTATGTCTACAGAACAAACCATTGTTATACAATGATTTGCCTAATTACCCTAACTTGCCCAATTAAACCTTTAAATATCACTTTAAGCTGAATACTAGTGTCTTGAAAAATATCTACTAAAATATTATGTACTGTCATCATGGCAAAGATAAACGAAATCAGTTAGAAACGAGTTATTAAAACTATTATGTTTAGAAATGTGTTCAACTGAAACAGAAATTAGGGTGGGGCTAATAATTCAGACTTCAACTCCATTACCTGATAACATGCGAGTTTTAGCAGTAGCATTTGTGCTATTGAACACCACTTTATCATTTAACCTGATGATCTGCATTCGGATCACAAAAACTCAGAAATAACAAAGCCCTTATGTTCATAACTTCCAAAACAAAACTACAAATTGTAACAAGAGCGTTGAATCGTACCCAATCCACATTTCATTATCATAAACACAGATCGTTTTGCTTTTAATAGCTCTATTTAAATTGGCCTTGTTGGCATGTGTGCTAGCAGTAGCAATCGTTATGGAGCGGCTAATTGATGCTTATTGGAGATAATGAGGCAGCGATGCTCATATTCTTCAGCGCCGGTACAGAACGTTCGGCTGACACTAATTCCAGCTTTGTTTGCAATTGAGTCTCGGTGGAAGCTTCGCCATGACTTTCTCCATCTCATTTATTCATCAGCTATGAATCATTTCAGATGAGAAGGACGTTAAAGAGGACATATCATGAAAACCAGACTTCTATCACGTTTAGGTGCTGTAATCGGGTCCCCTGTCCCCTAAGTATGTATTAATTTGATTATAAACCTTACCATTTTGTTGGATCATTTTTCTGTTATGTCACCAAATTGCTTTTTCAATCTTGTTGGGTGTTGTTAGGACATGGTGTTAATCTGCACATTTACACCCATGGCACCATTTCTATTTACTCGCTGTAGCAGTTACAGGGTGGGTTCCATTTGGAAAGGTTCATCCCTATGGCCTAATGTTTCTTAGAGGGTCCCTCTGAAGGCATTAGAGTAGGGGTCACCAAACTAGTTCCTGGGCCAGGTTTTTCAAAAGGTTTAATCGGGATAAAATTTATCCATATGATGATCCAAATATAGTATTATTTGATACATTTTTAAAGTTTTCATTACATTTTGGGCATGAAATCCACACTGAATCCACCCTTCTGATGGGATCAGTTTAATCCAGATTTTTTGGATCAAAGTGATCCAAATCCTACAAAAAAAGGTCTGAAAAACCCAAACTAAAGGTTTGATCTGAATCAAAACCAAGATTGGATTATGTGATCTAATTCGATTATGTAATCCGTTTTTTCTTTTGAAAAACCCATTTTCAAGATTTGATCCAATCCGTTATCCAAAATCCTAGTGGATTACTTTTGAAAAACCGGGCCCAGCAGATTTTAGCCCAGACCCTAATCAAATACACCTGAAGGTCTTACTAGGTATCCTTGAAACACCCAGGCAGGTGTGTTAAGCCAAGTTGGAGCTAAACCCTGTAGGGACACCGGCACTCCAGGACCGAGATTGGTGACCCCTGCATTAGAGCATAGGGATGAACCCATCCAAATTGAGTGCAGTGTATGGCACCAAACAACTTCACTGCTTAAAGGATCATAGCCTGAAGTGTCTATCAGTTGTATTTTTCAAACCCCTTCATTACAAAGGGCCCTTTGAAGTGGCCAGTTGAGCACTTCGGTTTGGAATGACACTTAAATATGACAGCCACAATTTTTTTCATTCTGAAGGGCCCTTCGGGGAGCAATATACAGTTGAAGTCTGAATTATTAGCCCCCTATATTTTTTTCCCACAATTTCTGTTTAACAGAAAGATTTTTTTCAACACATTTACAAACATAATAGTTTTAATAACTCATTTCTAATAACTGATTTCTTTTATCTTTGCCATGATGACAGTAAATAACATTTTACTAGATATTTTTCAGCATACTAGTAGTATTCAAATAAAACTGCAATTTATAGGCTTAACTATTTTAATTATGGTAATTATGCAAGTTGTTGTATAATGATGGTTTGTTCTGTAGACAATCAAGAAAAAAACATTGCGTAAGGGGTTAATAATTTTGACCTTAAAATGGAATTTAAAAAAAATTAAAACTGCTTTTATTCTAGCCGAAATAAAACAAATAAGACTTTATTCAGAAGAAAAAATATTATAGAAAATACAGTGAAAAATGCAGTGCTCTGTTAAACATTATTTGGCAAGTATTTGAAAAAGAAAAAATAATAATCAGCAGGACTAATAATTTTGGCTTAAACTGTATGCCGTTTGGATTACACCAAATATATATCTGCACCAGAAAAAAAAGAAAAATATTCTGTTGTTGGATGACCCAATGAACATAAGAGTCACCATAGACTCGCATTATCTAAGGAAATTGTAGTTGAATTTCATTCTTGAATAAATTTGGCAAAGAATGTCAGCAGGTAAAGCGTTACTTTATGTTTGTGCAAACTTATATTTTGTCAATATTTTATCAATTAAATTATTTTTCTGAATGAAAGATCAATTTAAACGTTTCCCTGTTGAAAAAATGCTGGTTGGCTGATTTTAGCTGGTTGACCAGTCTGCTTTAGAGGGGTTTTGGCCTTTTCCAGCCTGGTCTTAGCTGGTCAGGCTGGAAAATGACCAGCAGCTAAAACCAGCTTGACCATCCTGGTTTAAGCTGGAGATAGCTGGTTTTGGCTGGGCTTCCACCCTGGCGGGCTGGTCAAGCTAGTTTTAGTAGGTCATCTCCCAGCCTGACCAACTAAGACCAAGCTGAAAATAGCTGGAAAGAAACCCCTCTAAAAGCAGGTTGGTCCACCAGCTAAGTTAATTATAATTTATCAGCTAAATTGATTATAATAAATTAACCAGCTAACTATTCTGAAAATAGTTGAATTCATATCCAAAACAAGCATCACTTCATATTTTCAGAATGGTTCCAAATTTTCTTTCTGAATGTGCTTGTTAACATGCTGCATGGCTAATGTGGCTACAATTAGCATTAGTTAAGAGCTATGTTAAAAACGTTCTCTGTAAGTGTAATAAGCACACATATATAATGAAGTAGCCTATTTGTAGAGGCAGCTCACTAACACAGAGCAGAGCTTAACTCAATGTGTTTAGCGTTAATCAACTTTTACTCCACAACAATGTATCCACTGACCGTTTAGAATTGTCCTGGTTCAGTCCACAAACTAATCTCTTCCTCTCCATCGTTGTCTTGACTCTGGTCTGTTTAATTGCTTCAGCAGAATAGCGTTAAGGCTTCCGAAAATCAGCAGCTGGTTTGCATTTAAAGGAACACACACAGAAAAAAGGCACATTTTTTTCCTCACAATAAAATAATAGCTATATACTTATTATATTTACACACAATAAATAATCTTAAAAAATCAGACAAACAATCTGGAGACACCAGAGATTTATTTTACATCTTATGAAAGGGGCATGTGATCTTTAATCAATAACTAATATTTAAAGTCCCGTAATGTGTTTTAACCCACATAGCAATTGGACTTGGCCCAAATGTGGCCTTATCATGGCACTGATGGCGTGTTGCCGGCACTGGCATGCATAATGTCAGCCGAATGTGGGCCATGCATGGCAATGATGGAACTGTATGCATGATGGCAAACTACATTTGGGCAAGTTGTGGATGGGAAGTGTGTGGCTCAAATCAGTGTAGCGATTGTTCACATTGTTTAGGTAATATTAGGCTGGGTTATGGCTAGGCCCACACGGAATCTGCACGCGCAGAATTCCGCAGATTTTCAGCAGAATTCTGCAGATTTCCGCAGATTTGTAGCCCATCATTAATTCTGTTTTGATTACTTAAGTAAATGTGTGTTAATCTGAATTTATTCAGTTTTTAAATTACACAGATTTCACATATTAAGGTTTTATTTATGAGACTCCCAAAATAATTCCGCAGAAATCCGCAGATTTTTACCAAAATTATCCGCAAAAAAATTGCAAAAAACATCCGCAGATTCCGTCTGGCCCTAGTTATGGCTTAGTTTTTGGGGTTTCTGGTTAAAGGGTGGTGTTGGTATGGTTAACTTAATAGCTGAAAATCGGTACTAATAATAAACCTGTTTTGGCCCAATTCAGGGTCAGTTAAGGGTTATAAATTTGCTGAGATTTAGGCCAGTTATGGCCCATGTGCGGCCCTTGTCGTTAATCTGGGCCACTTCAGGATCGTCATTCTTTGCAGTAATTGGGCCGAGGGAAAAGTTATTGAGTGGCCCGAAGCTGGGCCAGAAAACATTTGCTATGTGGGACTTGGTCCAAATGTAAAATGTAGCATTTGGCCCAGATTTTAATAATTGAAATGTGGGCCATGTAAGTTTGGCCTTTCTTTACCCCCTTTTAAAATACATTTTTATAATTTTTGAAAAAAGAAAACAAATTCTACCAATCAGATTGCTTTAAGAAAAAAGCGCAATGCTTCATTGGTTTATCAATTTCATTGCATTGCAACATATCTGGCCCAGTTCAGGCCCAGTTCTGGGTTATTACCTTGGCTGAGACGTGGCCCAGATATGGTCCATGCTTGGCCATTGTCTGGCATCCAGATTTGGTCCAGTCATGTACCCCAATTCACTGCGGCATGTGGGCCAAGCAAAAGCTGATTGTGTGGGCCAGAGCTGGGCCAGAGAAATTTTGCTTCGTGGGGAAGTATGATGTGACGTGAATAAAATCATTGTTTGATTTAGGTGGAAGTGACAAACTGCAATGTTGGATGTTTATATAAGTTTCAGTCACAGTTTTGGAGCACACTACCTTCATTCATTCATTCATTTTCGGCTTAGTCCCTTTATTAATCTGGGGTCGCCACAGCGGAATGAACCACCAACTTATCCAGCAAATGTTTTACCCAGCGGCTGCCCTTCCAGTTGCAACCCATCACTGGGAAACATCCATACACACTCATTCACACACACACACACACACACTACGGACAATTTAGCCTACCCAATTCACCTATACCGCATTTCTTTGGACTTGTGGGGGAAACCAGAGCGCCCGAAGGAAACCCACGCAAAGATGGGGAGAACATGCAAACTCCACACAGAAACGCCAACTGACCCAGCCAAGACTCGAACCAGCAACCTTCTTGCTGTGAGGCAAACGTGCTACCCACTGCACCACAGTGCAGCCCCCGCACACTAGCTTATAGATATTAATTATAATATATTAAATATATATTAAATATATAAGATTAACAATATATTAAAACTAACACAGTAAAACTAACATCTAAATATTTTTATTTTAAATTCACAGGACCTTTAAATCAGAAATATAGGCAGCTCAAGAGCACAAATAAGGCTTCACAGCCTGGATCCTGCAGGCAGTCGTCTTTATGCATCTTGCTGCTGTAAACATGAAGGACAGTGGTCTGCTGAACAGAAGGACACAGCGGGACGAGCAGTGTTTAGGAGCTGGGCAGATGTCAGGGCCGAAGCTGTTTCATGCTATACTGCTATTTCGACAGTGCCAAGCTCACAATCAGCCTCCCAGCAGCGCCTGTCAGAGTTTAATGGGAATTAACGCTTGCTGAAAGTTATAAAACTCTTCAAGTATGTCATCAGGAAAGGTTAAAGGAATAGTTCAGCCAAAAATAAAAATGATGTTGACATTTACTCACCAAAAATGACAAAGCAGCGCCATAAAAGCAGTTCAAGCAACTCGTTCATTAAATTCCAAGTCTTCTGGAGCCTTGCTGTAGTGTTAAAGCGAGGAATGGGAGAAAAGTTTTTTGCTAAAAGTGTTCTTCGCCATAGGTCTCGAATCTTATTTGCATTGAGTAACAACTTAGTCAACATGAAATTTGTCTGTTTAACATGCTTATTCTTGGTCTTAGTGCGGAGCATATTCAATATTAAATAAAAAAATGCTTCTAAAACAACTTTATTTCTCAACTCTTCAAAAATGTGGCTGTATTTATTCAGAAAATACTGTCATCATTTACTCATCCTCAAGTCATTTTAAATTGTATAACTTAGTTTTTTCTATGAAACACAAAGTAAGATATTTTAACGAAAGTTAAGGACTAAATTAGATTGCAACACTTGATTTAATGAAGGGGAAAAATGCTAAACATTTATCAAAATGTCTTATTTTTATGGGGTGAATTATATTTTTACATTGTCCCCTGTTGATGAAAAACTCTTTCTCTGGGGACTGTGATGGCTGGTGTGGAGAAGAAAGGCTTTCCTGAACCAGAGAGCAGTGTGTACAGAGGTGGTCAATAGGCCCTCTGCTTTAAGGGGCTGGCGATTGGCATAAAATACTGATTATAATATATAGTATATGACATCATAAACAAATTACTAATAGATGAAAAATAGAAAATTGAAAAAGAGAGGTGGGAAAGGAACAGTCTAATAGCTGGTTCTGTAACACCACAGCTTTCTACTGTGCTGCACCATATTCGTTGTTCTGTTAAAGTAAATAAACGTCTTTTTGCAGTATTTGCACACAGTTTGTGTTATGTCTGGCACACCTCACCGCTATCATTTTAGCCTACCGCGCCACCTCTTGATCGCCTCTGATGGAGTAGGGTCTGTCTGCAAACTGCAAGGTGGGCGTAACATGAATGGATGTAACTTGTGGTACGTTTAAGGCTTAACTTGAAGTTTTGGAGACCCACATGTCAAAACTATGTTGTCAGTAAGAGGGCGCTTTACATCAGTTATTAACATCTACACCAACTCCACACCTAAACCCAACCATCACAGTTATTAATGTCTACACCTTCCCCAACCCTAAACCCAACCATCACAGTTATTAATGTCTACACCTTCCCCAAACCTAAACCCAACCATCACAGATATTAACATCTACACCTTCCCCAACAATTAAACCCAACCATCACAGTTATTAATGTCTACACCTTCCTCAAAACTAAACCCAACCATCAGAGTAATCAACGCCTACACCTTCCCCAAACCCAACCATCACAGTTATTAACGCTTACACCTTTCCCAAATCTAAACCCAACCATCAGAGTTATTAACGCCTACACCTTTCCCAAACCTAAACCCAACCATCACAGTTATTAACGTCTACACCTTCTCCAAACCTAAACCCAACCATCACAGTTATCGCTCCGGTTACTAAGGTAACCCTCGTTCCCCGAGGGGGGGAACGGAAATGCTATGTGGAAACGTCCACTATGGGGATTTCATTCAGAAAGCCAATCATCTGAAAGAGTATGTAAACGGGCCAATGAAATGCCAATGAGTTGGCAGCTTCAGCTTGCGCACCTGATGCTCGTTGCAATCAATTTGCTATAAGAGCACAGCACGCGCAAAGCCAAGCATCATTTTTAGCGGAAGAGACTTTCACCTCAACAGCTAAGGGGCAATCATTATGGCGAAGGAACATAGCATTTCCGTTCCCCCCCTCAGGGAACGAGGGTTACCTTAGTAACCGGAGCGTTCCCCTTCGGGAGGGGAACTTCAATGCTATGTGGAAACTTCCACTATGGGGAAATGTTTGGAAAACGCCATAATGATTGAACCTTACCTTCGCCCCCGATGAGAGGTTTGCCAGGCAAAAGAGAGCGTGAGCGCACCTGCGTCACCAGAGGCGCGGTCTTCCAACGTGTTCCCTGGCCCTTACTTATCCCACTTCAACAGAAGATTTACGGATTTAGATATATTTTTCGGGAGCCGCAGATGCATCTAGAACACTTTCTAGGAATTAATACGACAGTACGTTGGGGAGCGTGCAGTCCCGATAGGGAGGACGCTGCGGAGGCCACCTGCTACCCAAGTGGGGAGACTAGTGGCGAGAGAGCATATGGACTAGCCCTGAGAAGGGGGAGTACGCATATGAATATAAGATGGTTAGCGGTGAGGGAAGACACGGGTCCGCCTGTGAGGGGGGACTGCACCGTGGCAGTATAAGCATATGGGATCGCCTTGTGGGGATCGCACATAGCGGGCACCTATACCCAGAACGCGGGCTGACCAGCGGGCAGACCAATAACGTAACGGGCCAGCGCCTGACTTCTCCGCTGAGTCAGATGCTGGGGGCCTCGGAGGAGTATCTGCAGGGTTCGCCAGCGGGGAACTTTACTGACAGAGCGAAAAAGCGCACGTATCTCCGTGTTAGAGAGAATGGCGCAGCAAGCGTTTTACAACACCTAACCGAATTTCTCATTTACCGCGAGGAAATCGGCTCCCCTCAAGATTAATAAATCTCGCAAGGTGTCGCCCAGCCCGCAGCTCTACAGTGTCTGTTAGAGAGGCGCCGCGTGCTAACGCCCAAGGATGCGTGCTTCGAGGAGCGCGCTCTCATTCCTGGGGGACACGGCTCGCCCTGGCTCAGATGAGCGAGGGAGATGGCATTCACGGTTCAGTGGATATGTTCCAACCTCTGTTTGGATACGGCACTTCCCTTCTGCCGATCACTGTAACAGATAAAAGAGCTGAGTATGGTCCGTATAATACGCAAAGCGCGAAGGACGCAGCAAATAAAGGGGCTGGGTCTGCCTCCTCCGTTGGCAGCGCTTGCAGGTTCACTACATAGCTGAAAGAATGCTGTAGGAACCTAGAGCACCTAGGTGGGCGGGGGTCTCAGGTAAACGTGAGAGTGGGCCGGCCCAACACGCTGGCACATTTCGCTGACCGAAATGCCCCCAGTTACCCACCCATTTGGCCGATGCGAACGCGACCAGCAGAGCTGTCTACCTGGACAGAAATCTTAAGATACTGAGTCGAGTGATCGAGCAGACCTCTCCTAAAAGAGATCTCCAAGTGGGTATGAGAGGGAAACAGGAATAATTAATATTCATGTCTCGCGCCTCTGGGAACTGGATGATGAGACGATACTTCCCAGCGCGCCGCCATCACCGCATCCTTAGAGCGGGGATGATCGTAACGCCAACCCCTCAGAGTGGAGGGGACAGCCTTAGCTCCAGTCAACTGAAGGAGGATAGCATCACTCTGATCTGGCATGTTCGGGGTTTTCTTCTCGGGGAAAAAGTTAACCACACAGCGAATAGACTCCACTTCAGGGCGTGGGCATGCCTCGTAGAGGGTGCGCAGCCTGAGTGACAGTGTTAACCACCTAATCGGTAGGTCACCTAAGTCCTCCGCACTCCATCTATGAACCGCACGTGAGGCATAGATCTGGGTGCGGGTGCCAAACGGTGCCTGTCCCCTGTTTCCAGGGGATGTGCCAGGGAGGGGCCATCACGAGGAGAGTAAAAAGTAGGTCCGATTGGGCCAGAGAGTCGCAATACGAGAGCTGTTCCTCGACCTCCCTGACTTTACACAGTATCTGTGCGAGTAGGCTCACTGGAGAAATGCGTATTACGCACGCCACGGGGCCAGCTGTAAGCCAGTGGACTTTACAGGGTTCGCCAAGTGGGGAACTCAAGCGAGAGCGCACAAATCTCTGAGTTAGAGAGAAAGGCGCAGCCCATAACAGCTGGCCAGTCGGGGGTGGAGTCCCCATTTTCCCAGGCGAAACTGCCGTGAGAGCGGATGGCTGCACGGTTGAGCTCGGTGGGGAAAAATGGAATGCAGCGATTGCGCCGCGTATGACTCCGGGGGAGCAGACGGCGGGCGAGCTGAGACATGCGGCGAGAGCGGATACCCCCATGCGGTTGATATACGCCACCGCCACCGTACTGTCCGTCCTGACCAGCACGTGTTGTCGCTCCAGCACCGATAAAACGGCGGAGAGCGAGGAACACTGCCAACAGCTCTAGGCGATTGATATGCCAATGCAACTGGGTTCCTTTCCACAAGCCCGTGCTGCATGCCCGCAACACACAGCCCCCCAGCCCGTGCTGGAAAGCATCTGTCAAATCGACAATATTTCTGGACGCCTGTCCTAGAGGCACTCAGGCCTGTAGGAACGAGGGATCGTTCCAGGGGCTGAGGGCGCGGCGACACAGCGTAGTGACAGTCACCCGGTGTGTGCTCGCGTGCCATGCGCGTCTGGGGACTCGATCGTGAAGCCAGTGCTGAAGTGGTCTCATATGGAGCAATCCGAGCGGCGTGACAGCGGCTGCGGATGCCATATGCCCCAGGAGCCTCTGAAAGATTTCAGTGGGACCACTATTTTGCTGTCTAACTCTCTCAGACAGTTCAGCATTAGCGGAGCGCGTTCTCAGGAGAGGCGCGCTGTCATGGTGACCGAGTCCAGCTCCAATCCGAGAAAAGAAATCCTCTGCCCGGGGGCGAGTTTGCTCTTTTCTCGGTTGACCTGAAACCCCAATAGGTGGAGGTGATGGAACACCTTGTCTCTGTGCATAATCAATTGCTCCCGAGAGAGGGCTAAAATCAGTCAGTCACCGAGATAATGGAGTATGCGGATGCCCACGAGCCAAAGGGGCGCGAGGGCCCCCTCCGCGAGCTTGGTGAAGACCCGCGGAGACAGAGAGAACCCGAAGGGGAGGACTTGTACTGCCAGGCTCGATCTTAACGCAGACCGCGGAAACTGATGGTGGCGTGGAGTATGGAGACATGAAGTACGCGTCCTTCAGGTCTATTGCTGCAGACCAATCCCGAGGACGAACGCACCAGAGGATGCGCTTCTGCATAAGCATTTTGAACGGCAGCTTGTGCAGACAGCGGTTCAAAACACGCAGATCTGGAATTGGCCATAGCCCACTGCTCTTTTTGGTACGATGAAGTACAGGCTGTAAACCCGCTCTCCATCTCGGCTGGAGGGATCGGTTAGATTGCATCCTTCGCCAGGAGGACAGCAATCTTCTCTCGCAAGACAGGGGCGGGCACAGGGCTGACCCTGGTGAGAAACACACCCGTGAACTTGGGAGGCCGTTCGCGAATTGAATCGCGTAGCCGAGTCTGATCGTGCATATGAGCCACCGCGAAGGGCTGGCCCGCGCTAACCAGGCAGGCAGAGCTCTCGCTAATGACTGCATCACTACGATCGTTGACGTACCAGCAGTGGGGCAGCGCGGAGTAGGAGTGATTCACTCACCTTACACCCAGACTCCGGAGGGGAGGGCTGGAGGTGTGAGAGAAAGGAGACCGTCCTCCCAGACCTCGTGAGCCACTGGCGAAGTGCACCGATCCTGCGAGCTGAAAGGCTTTTCATCGCGTCCCAGACTGGCAGTATTCGGGCTATCACATCCAGGGAAGGGAAAAATGCTCTCTCTGAGGAGCCCGACCCCCCACCGGGGAGAGAGCAGGTTCCCTCTTCTCCAAATGGCCCGTCTCAGGAGCGCTTCGCGGTCCGTTAACCGGACTTAACGGCACTCTGGGACGGGGAGCGCTGGTTGCCTGTAAGGTGCTCGGCGCTGCCGCTGGCCAGAGGCGCAGGCGGGGGCGGAGCAGCACTCGTAGACGGGCGCTCTCAGCGACAAGCAGTGGATGTGGATGGTTCGGCGGGGGGGAGCGGTCTTACATCCCCGCCGATGGATGGTCCATCATATCCGACTGCACCGGCGTGAATTCCTGGGTGAATCCACCAACGGTGTCGCCGAACGGGCCAGACTGGTATATGGGGGAGTCAAGAAAGTGAACTTTGTTGACTCCGCGCATATTTCTGCCAGGTTTAGCCCGAGGTGGCGCTTCTGGACCACTAACGTGGCCATCGTCCTTCCCGGGGCACACGCAGCGGACTTGAGGTCCGTGGAGCTCAGTCGGGTGCGGTGCGGGGCTTGTAACAAGCCTGGGTCGTAACCACCCTTGTGCAGCTGGGCCAGCGCGCGCGCATGGACCCTGGCGTGCAGGGTGGAAGCAGCGTGGTCCGCGGCTGTGTGGGCTCTGGCTCGGGAGGCAGAGGACCAACACGCTTTGGACGGGAGTTGAGGCTGATTCCAGCAGAAGGAGGCACCACGCGGGCCCGTGATGGCACTCTCAATCTGGGGAATCGACTCATACTCCCTGGCTGCTCCACCATCAAGGGTGGTGAGGCGGAGGCACACGCAGATCAGGCAGAGAAAGATGCCCTCAAAACTGCGTGAGCCCACTGTGCACTTCCGGGAAGTAAGGGATGGGAGGCTGGAAGGTCTTGCCTTTTAATCCTCCACATACACCCATCTAGTCGGTCCGGCCGCGGGGCTGGGGGATAAACCATCTCCAGACCCACGACCGAAACAGCCCGGTAAAGCACGGTTATCATGCCTGTTTCAAGATCGGCCGCCGCAGCGCTCGCTCCCGAGGGGAGGGAGCGGAGGGGCGAAAATCTTTTATCAGAGCATGACAGCCCAGCCTCCGATGCAGCAGTGGACATCTGAGCCTCGGTGTCATCAAGTGAGAGGGCGGCCATCCGAAGATGGAGCGCTTCTCTCACTCGAAGCTTGGATGGAGCGCGTGGAGGAGCGAGAGGTCCACAAGCCCGAGGGCGGCAGATTTACTCTCACTGTAACCCTCAGATCTGCCCGAGTGCCCAGCCGCGGAGCGGGGGACAACTGGGGTGGGTGGCTCTTTTGTAAGAGCGAACCGCGATCTTCACTGCGCAACAGACATGCCACCGAGTGATGGCATGCACTGCCCGCCAGCACTGCATTAACATGCTGGACCCCCAGACATGAAACGCAGTGCTCGTGCCCATCATCCGAGGACAGGAAACCACCGCATCCAGAAACGCACAGTCGGAGCGACGTCTTGAAAAAGACGTGCTGCACGACCGTGTTGCTCTTTTAGGAAATTCGCAACAATACATACCGCTCTGGAGGACCGGACCCAAAGGACGCCAGGCAAGGGAGAAACCCAGCTCGACCATCTGCCACTGCGTGTCACACACTCTGGACCGGGAGATCGCTCTCGTTCACTCTCTGTCTGAAACTCAGCTGGAGGAACCCTCATCGACTCTCTCAGAAGGCTGTTGAAGTCTCTGAAGTAAAAATTATGCTTGGCTTTGCGCGTGCTGTGCTCTTATAGCAAATTGATTGCAACGAGCATCAGGTGCGCAAGCTGAAGCTGCCAACTCATTGGCATTTCATTGGCCCGTTTACATACTCTTTCAGATGATTGGCTTTCTGAGTGAAATCCCCATAGTGGAAGTTTCCACATAGCATTGAAGTTCCCCTCCCGAAGGGGAAAAACATCTACACCTTCCCCAAACTTAAACCCAACATCACAATTATTAATGTTTACACCTTCTCCAAACCTAAACCCAACCATCACAGTTATTAACGTCTACACCTTCCCCAAACTTAAACCCAACATCACAGTTATTAACATCTACACCTTCTCCAAATCTAAACCCAACCATCACAGTTATTAATGTCTACACCTACCCCAACCATTAACCCAACATCACAGTTATTAACGTCTACACCTTCCCCAACCCTAAACCCAACCATCAAAGTTATTAATGTCTACACCTTCCCCAAACCTAAACCCAACCATCACAGTTACTAATGTCTACACCTTCCCCAA
>CAIGQZ010023773.1:234-15889 GCA_903798205.1 Danio tinwini
CACACACACACACACACACACACACACACACACACACACACACACACGTCAATGAGGGAGTCTGTGCGCTAAAACCAGAGAAAGTTTGCTCTGAGGGAAAGTGTTGACTTCATATGGTCTGTGTGTGTGTGCTTGTGAACAGAATGTGTGTAAACAGCACACAGAACAGACTTTGTACACACTGAGCTCACAGAATGAATCTTTCACCTCTTGACTCTATAATGCAGGCTTTCACAAACATACAGAACCAACATACACAGAAATACACACACATTCTCACAGAAACAGAGTCATGGTGAATGATGAGTCGCTAGTGCACACACACATGCACGCCCGCACACATGCAGGCTGTGAGGCACCCTCTACAGAACACTGCTGAAGTCCAGAAGTGAACACAGATGATAGTAGCTGCACAAGCTCGGTTTGGTGTGTCATTACGTTTATTTATTATTTTAAATCTGTCAGAATGGAAATTATAATGTTGGACTAATATGTTTTGAAAATATCTTTCAAATGACATGGTGGCTCAGTAGTTAGCACTGTCGCCTGGCAGTAAGATCGCTGATTCGAGTTGGGTGCCAGTTGGCATTTCTGTCTGAAGTTTGCATGTTCTCCCCATGTTGGCGTGGGTTTCCTACTGGTGCACCACTTTCCCCAACAGTCCAAACACATGTGCTATAGGGGAATTGAAGAAACTAAATTGGCCATAGTGTATGTGTGCATGTGAGAGTGTACGGGTGTTTCCCAGTACTGGGTTGCAGCTGGAAGGCCATCTGCTGCATAAAACATGCTGGATAAGTTGGTGGTTCATTCCACTGTGGTGACCCCTGATGAGTAAAGAGAGTAAGCGAAGGAAAATGAATGAATGAACATCTTTCAGAAGTCTGAGGTCATTAAGAAAGAAGTATTTTACTATAACAGTGAAGCACAAAAGCACTTTCCAGAACCTTCTCATTGACCGTTCCTCACTGGTGGATTAATCTTCGCAAACTTATCCAAACCAAAGGGGAAATTCAAAAGTAGGAGTGTAAAAGATACACTCTCTTATTCACTCATACACCGTCTCCTTCGGCTTATTCTGAAGGAATAACTTGTGTGTGTTGCCACAGCGGAATGAACCACCAATTTTTATTTACCAATTGCTTTATTCAGATAATGCCCTTCCTGCACACAACCCAGGAAAGTACACACACACACACACACACACACACACACACACACAGGTCCAGAATTTGTCCCAAACACAAGCTCATTTGTCCTCTTTTGACTGCTATGCAATAATAAATTGTGAAAATAACCTTTGAGAAGGCTTTAGGACCAAGCAGAATCCTCTTTTAGCTGTTGCTTCAGCACGAGCGAGGAAAGTTAAATGTGCTGGCTAGTTTGTGTTTGCCTAATAAATGACAATAGGCTCGCTTTTAATTTAAAGCTTGAACAGCATCCTTTAATGACATATGTTGTAAATTTGTATTTGAAAAATAAGATAATATAATACTATTCTCAGATTTTGTCTTTTAAATCTTTATGAAATGTTTTTGGTACATCAAAAAGTGTGGTTGATGACCTTCTGACAAGCTAATCCAGCAGAAAATAGTGCTTAAAAGTATTTAAAACTCATAAATAAATAAACAATGAGGCTAATAACTGTAAAAAGATCCATATTTTAAGAAAAAAGAACCACCCCTTTCACCAGGCTGGCTACGAGCCTGCACATTCACACACTACAGCCAATTTAGTTTATCCAATTCATCAATACTGCAAGTCTTTGGACTGTGGGGGAAACCGGAGCACCCAGAAAAGCACCCTCAATATTCTTAGCCACGCCTTTCTTGCTGTTAGTTCGCTACAAGGAAATGATGCGTAAAAAGAAAGCCCCACCCCCTACTCAACATTCTGTTTCAGTTGGAGGTACATAAACAAACTGAAGTAAAACTCAGCAACTTCCGGTTAACAGAGACATTAAATCCAAATAAAGGTTTTTTTTATTACTATTGATGCTTAAAAATGAGCTTGATTTGGTTTGGATGAATATATTTTTTACTTGGTCATAATCCTCAAAGCATAAGGCAATAACGAACAGAACGATTCATGATGCTGAGGCTGAATTATGAATTATGTTAAACTCATGCTTACACACTGCCACTCATTACATTTAAGATGTTTTTTACAGGTAAATTTGGCAGGCATTTTGCATTATCAGAATGCTGTTGACGTTATATAAAATTATAAGCTGCCATTTTCCAGCAGGAGTACGTTCACTCACCAGCCATTTTATTAGGTACACCTGACCAATTGCTTGTTAACGGAAATTTCTAATCAGCCAATCACAAGGCAGCAACTCAATGCATTTAGGAATGTAGACATGGTCAAGACGATCTGCTGCAGTTCAAACCGAGCATCAGAATGGAGAATAAAGGGTAATTAAGTGACTTTGAACGTGGCATAGTTGTTAGTGCCAGACAGGCTGGTCTGAGTATTTCAGAAACTGATGATCTACTGGGATTGTCACGGACAACCATGTCTAGCATTATAAATTATAAACTAGAAAATATCCAGTGAGCAGCAGTTTTGTGAGCGCAAATGCCTTGTTGATGCCAGAGGTCAGAGGAGAATTGACAGACTGGTTCCAGCTGATAAAAAGGCAACAGTAACTCAAATAATCACTCTTTACAACCGAAGTCTGCAGAAGAGCATCTCTGAACACACAACACGTTCAACCATGGGCTACAGCAGCAGAAGACCACACCGGGTGCCACTCCTGTCACACCACGAGGCTACAATTCATACAGGCTCACCAAAATTGGACATTAGAAGATTGGAAAAATGTTGCCTGGTCTGGTGTGTCAGAATTTGGCGTCAACAACATGAAAGCATGAATCCAGTCTGCCTTGTATCATTGGTTCAGGCTGGTGGTGGTGGCGTAATGGTGTGGGGGATGTTTTATTAGCACACTTTGGGCCCATTAGTATCAATTAAGCATCGTGTTAACGCCACAGCCTACCTGAGTATTGTTGCTGACTATGTCCATCCCTTTATGACTACAGTGTACCCATCTTCTGATGGCTACTTCCAGCAGGATAACGTGCCATGTCATAAAGCGCAAATCATCTCAGACTGGTTTCTTGAACATGACAATGAGTTCACTGTACTCAAATGGCCTCCACAGTCAACAGATCTCAATCCAATAGAGCACCTTCGGGATGTGGTGGAATGGGAGATTCGCATCATGGATGTGGATTAATACAGTTCTGAAGGCAAAAGGGGGTCCAACCAGGTACTAGTAAGGTGTAGCTAATAAAGTGGCTGGTGCGTGATGCTGCACTAAACAAATATTATACTACTGTATAAACTCACCCTCATGGTTTCTGTAGCGGTGTTGTGGATCTCACAAAATGCACATTCATCTCTTTGAGAGTCAGACAGAGACATCAGGGCAGAGGAAGAATGTGTTTATGCTGGATTGTGGTGACAGTTTGAACCCATGAGCGACCCTGATCAAAGAGCGGCCAATCCCACAATCCCTCACAGTTATGAGGAGATTAATACAGAAACCACACTTACTGAAACTCAACAGCACACACACGCACGCACGCACGCACACACGCACGCACGCACGCACGCACGCACACACGCACACACGCACACACACACGGAAAGCATCTGTCATTCAATCACAGCTGTCCAAATCATCTAAAACCAGAGCAAAGATATACACACACACACACACACACACACACACATACACACATACACATACATACACATACATACACATACATACACACACACACACACACACACACACACACACACTTGCACACGTATACACACACATATATGCGAAAATGCACACACTCGCACACATGCGCACACACAGGTATGCACACTTATACACACAGGTATACACTTATACAAACACACTTATACAAACACACATTTTTGTGTGAATTTCTTTAGACTTCTATTGGTTTTTTAATATTTTCTATCCCTGAACCCAAAACAAATCTCTTACAGAAAATCTGCTTGAATTTTTACAGACTGAAGGCTGATCCCCACAAAAATTCTCAGAATTTATCCTATTTTTGTGAAGTACACACATACACACACACACACACACACACACTCAAAGCAGGGCCAATTGCCATGGAAACAGCGTATAGACTGGCTTTGTTGAGCTGTTACATAATCAAAGGGCCTCAATGAACGATGAGGTGCTTCTTTCTGAAACGCCGCACTGGACATCACTGATAAATGAGAATCATTAGAAAACCCCATCTACATACAAAAATGTAGAAATGCTTGTGGTCGAGTGCGATTTGGGCAGGCCAGATGCTTTATATTCTCGGAGGTCCATGTTAAAATACACAGATGCAAATATGCGAAGTGTTTCAAAATACGTGCCCACAGTACATTCCTTTTAAACTTCCAAAATGTGGCATGAATTAGGAGCCGAACTCAACAATCTTTAGGAGAAGAGGGGAGAAACACTGGATTATGAGAGACAGACAGATATATAGAGAAGGAGACGCTCCGAGTTTGCCTTAGCCAGCATTTTCAGATGAACGGATGCTGTGGTCTCCATCGCAACAGCACAGCAGATTCTTTAGTAGGCCTGTATCCTTGAGAGATTGACTATATTTTTAGCTTATGCATTAATCGGCTGTTCTGCCTTTCAGTACATGCATGTGAATCCACAATGATGTACAAGAACAGGTAGCTTGTACATGAATGTGTCCAAATGCATCAGCAGACTGTTGTTTTAATGGAAAGAGTATCATTTCTACAGTAATAGTAGAAATTTAATATTGTTATTAATGAAACTTTGTATTTTTGTATCCTCACCAAACATTATGTTAAGTTAAATTGAATTAACTTGATATTTCAACTTGCATTAAGCGGACTTATAATATCAAGTTTTAGCAACTCACTGTCAAGGTGAAACAAAACATAAAAAACCCAAAAAACAAAAACATCAAAACCAAAACAAAACGAACTGAAAAGAAACAAAAAAAGAAAACAAAATTAACTGAAAGGAAACAAAACACCAAAACAAAACTAAAGCCTAACCAAACCGAAATGAACAGAAAAGAAACAAAACAAAACCCAAAAAACAAAACAAAATGAACTGAAAAGAAACAAAACAAAACTCGAAAAACACCAAAACAAAAACCACCAAAACTAAACCAAAATGAACAAAAAAAGAAGCAAAACAAAACCCCAAAAAACTAAAGAAAATAAACTGAAAGAAAACAAAACAAAAACCTACTGAAAAGAAACAACAAGCCCAACAAAACAAAATGAACTAAAAAAGAAACAAAACCCAAAAAACAAACACCAAAACAAAACAAAAAGCACCAACAAAAACAAAAAAACACCAAAATCCAACCAAACCAAAACAAAACAAAACAAAAAGCACCAAAACCAAACCGAAATAAAACGAACTGAAACAAAACAAAACCTACTGACAAGAAACAAAACAAGCCCAAAAAACAAAACAAAATGAAATGAAAAGAAACAATTAAACTCAAAAAACACCAAAACAAAAACCTCAAAAACACCAACAAAACCAAGAAATAAACAGAAAAGAAACAAAACAAATACCTAAAAAACTAGAGGAACTGAAAAGAAACAAAACCCCAAACCCAAAAACACCAAAACAAAACCACCAAACCAAACTAAAACAAAACAAAACCATGAAGCATAAAACAAAACAAGCTGAAAAAACCCCCCCCAAAAAGTACCAATAAAAAAGAAAAAAACCCCCACCAAAACCAAACCAAACTGAAGCAAAACAAAATGAAACAAACTGAATCAAAACAAAACCACAAAGCAAAAAAACAACAATGAAACAAGTTGAAAAGAAACAACCCTCCCCCGCCAAAAAAAAAAAAAAAAAAAAAATTAAAAAAAAAACAATAAAAAAATAGATGCAAGCAGCAATTAACGGGGTTCAAGTGTTTTAGAAGTTTAAGGTTTATCAGTTAGGAGGCCTGTAAGTAGTTTATTCGACAATGAAATAAATGTTTAGAGTATTAGAGTTTATAGCTTGAGTTAAATGTTTAATTACACATTCTAAAACACTCAAACTTGCCCTCTAGTGGATGATTTCTTTCGAAATGTCTACAGACCTCTAGGCCCATGAGTCCAACATGCCCATTGAGTTACATTCTGATCGGCCATTGTTAACTGTGTTTAATGGGTGCTTAAAGTGAATTCACTAATGGCGGCCATATTTTTATAGCATGTCAGTCCACTTTGGGCAAATACACTGCATGCAAAACTTCAAGCTGATCCATCTAATGGCTAAAATGGTAATTGAAACACTGTATTGAGCATCAACAGACATTGAAACAGTATGTTTTTGAGTCCTTTTCTACTATTATAGCGCCACCTATTGCCCGATCTCCACAAAATTTTGCATGCTGGTTTACATTCATGTGCCACATGTGCTCTACAATTTCTGTGATGTTTTGGGTTTTCCTTATGGGTTTACAGGCATGTAGGTTTATGTGGACACGCCCCTTTTGTAAATTAGCCTTTTACAGCTATTCAAAGTGGAAAGTTCAACTTTTTTTGGAGAATTATTGATCTACTCAGTCCAGAGATTCTAACAACACTGGTTTCGTTGTGATTAAGCTAAAAACCAGGGACTAGTTCGCAAAAGTAGATTTTTCATATATTTATGATTTTTTTTATGAACGATATGATTGACAGCTGTGGTATTAGTCTCAAAGTGTTCAGTATGAGCAGCCCTATCGTATGATATTTATTTTGTGTGCCTGTGCAAAGCTTTGTGTAATAACCAATCAGTTACAACCTCAAAAAACACAAAATCGCCTTTATAGCGTCACCTTGTGGTTAATGTCTGTGCATTTAGCACTGCTACCTTAACTTGACCTTATACATGTGTCTGCCAAGTTTGGTGATGATATTTCAATCCGTTCAAAAGTTATACCTACAATTAGCATTTAGCTTCAATTAGCATGAAATGTTTTGGTATACTGTTTCACGTGAAAATCTAAATTTCTACTTTTTTTTTTTTAATGATTATTGATACTCAGTGTCCAGAGAACATTTCTACACTGGTTTGGTTTTGATTGGGTGAAAAACCTAGGACTAGTTTGCAAAAGTAGCTATTTTACATATTGATTTTTTTAATGAACGTTTTGAGTGACAGCAGCTGTTTTAGTGTCAAAGTATTCAGTATGAGCAGGCCTATCATATGATATGTATTTTGGGTAGCTGTGCTAAAATGTGTGTAATATACAATCAATTACAACTTTAAAAAAAATTCAAAATCGCCCCCTAGTGGCCGATTTCTTTTAAAAATGTTACAGACCTGTAGGACCATGAGTCGAACATGCCTAATGAGTTTCGTTTTGATTGGCCAATGTTAACCTTGTTTAATGGTTGCTAAATCTTAATTGGCTAATGGCGAAACAAGACAAAACATTTGGAACGATCCGAGTGTCAGTAATGATGGAACTTAGAATTACGACGTAATTACCAAGTATTTTACTCTAGAATGAATCAAAAACACTATAGTATGTACTATAAATAACTATAGTAATTTTTTTTTCATTGAGCAGGGTCTCCTTAGTGGCTCTGGATGATACATATCTGTTGTTTTTACCTTGTATCCCGTGTGTGTGCGGTTCTTGGCGTGCGGTGTGGTTGAACACAGCTCGATGGCTTCGGGCTCATGAAAGATGACTGTCGGCAGCGGATCCTTCCGGAGCGTCAGCACGTTCAGTTTGGTCTTCAGCATGCTCTGTAAATGCTGAAACACACAACAGCTCAGTTTAGGCTAGATGATCTCCACACAGACAGATCCACAGGTGCACCTGGTTAATCCTATAAAACACCACTTCCACAACTTGACGCATGAATGAATTGGTTGTGAGTAATATCCAAGTTACTCCATAAAGTTTATGGCACACTTGTGTGATGTTACACAGATGTTACACTCTCTTAGGCCACTCACATTTAGTAAAGGAACGCTATTTATTTACAGCCGGCAAGATAAGTATTGAACACGTCACAATTTTTCTCAGAAAACATGTTTCTAAAGGGGGTGCTGACTTGAAATTTTCACTGGATGTTGATCACAACCAAAAGAAATCAATATATGCAAAGAAAACAAATCAAATTAGTTTGGAAATGAAGTTATTCGTAATAAAATGAAATGACACAGGGGAAAAAGTATTGAACACATGAAGAAAGGGAGGTGTAGAGAGGCAGTGAAAGCCCAGACAGCAGCTAAAATCTCTCAGTAGTTCTTCAGCAACCCTCTGCCCTTTCTCATTGTAAATGAATATCAGCTGTCTTAGTCCAACATCTACATTAGCAGATGAAGAAGTGGAAACCAGGGTGGACATTTCAGCAAGACAATGATCCAAAGCACAGCCAAGGAAACTCTCAAATGCTTTCAGAGAAAGAAAATCGAGCTGTAGAATGGCCCAGTCAATCACCTGACCTGAATCCAAAAGAAAATACAAAATAAAGCTCAGATTTGACAGACGAGACCCACAGAACTATTAAGATTTTTACACTGTTGAAGTCACACCTGAGCAACTCACAAAAGAGGTGTCTTTAAGGCCCTGTTTACACTAATACGTTTTAGTTTTAAAGCGCATAAGTTTTGCTACGGTTATGCCATCCGTCCACACTACACCAGAGTTTTCGAGCCCCGAAAACTGAGCGTTTTTGAAACGCTGGAGAGGCAGTTTTCATTCTAAAACGCTGCTGCTCCGTCTCAGTGTGGATGGTGGAGAACGGAGACATCTGAAAATGGAGGCGGGGCTGCAGACGTTCGCCTCTCTGATTGGGTCTTTGTCCTCAATATTAAGTAGCCTTCACACAGTTCAGTCCTGCATCTCTCTCCTTGTAAGTTCGGACTTCGCAAGTTTGATATGGAAAACAAAGTCCCGAGTGTGTACTTTATAAAGTCATTCACATTACCCTGGCTATGCCGTTTCACTATCTTAACAATAAAATGAAAACATGATGTGAGGAACTGCCTATTTTCATTTTGATATTAGCAACATAACAGACATCAAAAATGTTGAGGTTGAGGTGTAGCTGCATAATATGAGCGTCATCTTCATGCATATTTATAACAAAACGGAGCCTATAACATTACTGCCCCCTTTCATATTCATTGAAAACACAAAACATACACTATCTCTTTCATTGAATATCAGTTTTAATAATTAATAATGACCATAATAAAAGTATAACGCACAATAAGTTTATACAATAGAGAAAATAAAGGCAAGCAATCAGTCAGATGTGCAGAATTGGTGTCCACGGTTACATTAAAATATTAACGTAACTTATCTTTGCGCTCAGCCAAAACACGTTACCTGAGAACAAGTAATAGATTCAAAACACCAAAGCAAATGGAATATGTCGTTATAGATATAGACAACAAGATGAATTAAATATCACCTTTAACAAATATAGTGAGATTAGATCCAGCGGATAATCTGTGATGAACAGCCCGACGTGCACAGCTCTCATATGGGTATGTTCTCAAAGCACACTGCAGACAGTGCATGCCAGAGAGTGTGTGTGTGTGGTCAAGTGATGTGCGTTTTCACTGTTTTAATGTAGACGGAGAGCTGTTCAAAAACGATGGGTGAAACGCTAGTGTGGACGCGGATCATTTTCATTCTAAAACGCCATTTTAAAACTAAAACGTACTAGTGTAAACAGGGCCTAAGCTGCCATCACCAAAAATGTATTTTATATAAAGTATTAAATACATTTCAGTAGTTCAGCACTTTCTCCTTGTGTCATTTCATTGTTATACACATAACTTATTTTTCAGATTTTGTTTTGTTTTATTTTTATGTTTGTATTGTTTGGGTTTTTACCAAAATCTGGTTTAATTCCATGTTAACAGCTCCTTTAGAAATATTATTCCCAGGAAAAAGCCTGACGTGTTCAATACTTATAAAATAAGTACAAATTGAGACTGACCTGTTCCTGATAAAACTGACCAAAATATAAACATTTTGTACAACCTGGTGAATGATGGACATGCAGAATAGTCCAAATAAGAGTCACAAATGACAAAACATTTTGCACAGAGAGAAAACAACGAAAAGACATGAAAGGCCAGTGAACGACAGAAGCCACATGTATAAACGCACCACGAGCCCAGATTCAGCACTTTACAACTTTCTGAGAGAAAGAGAAACATTCCTGCGGTCGGAGGATAAAAGAGTAAAGAGAGAAGCAGAGAGAAAAAAAACACAGTGAAAGAAAGAGAGGTTTGTTCAGGGGAGGACGAGGTGTCGAAATAAATTTGGAATTTTATTCATAATATTTTCACTGCGTTTCATTTTTACTCTCAATCAAGATGTCAAAAAGCCTTCGGAAATGGTTTAACCCCGACTCCATTTACACCTAATTCAACAAGAAATTGCATTAAAAACGACACGTGTTTGTGTTTAAACGCACCGTCATTGTCACGTCCTTGATCTTTAATCATATCTGTCTGTCTTTCAGCAAAGTCATAATAAAATACTTCTAAATCACTGATTATTCAAGCATCCAGAAGGTTGACCCTGAACTTCCCTTCCTGAAATCAGAGATTGTTTTCCAAACTTTGCCTCCTACGGAGCGAAGGGTTTTTCTCTAGAGAGAAAATGTTTCTGAGAAACAGACGGACATTTGCGGAGCTCAGTCTTCATTTGAGGATGCCTCGACACACACTTCTCCGTTTACTTCATGTTTCTGTAACTAAAGAGATTAACAGGAACAGTTTCACTTCTGTTTGTGGTGGCCAATCTAAACAAGCGCTAGAGACCAGAGACGGGAATTAGCATAAGCTATATCCTCCATGTACAATGCATATTTTTTCAGCTGGACTAGTGTTATTGTACTGTCCCTATTCATAAGAACTCTAATAAATAGGCCTGTCATGATATCTATTTTTTGTTGTTTGATATACTGCACCAAAAAATGACAATATACTATAGCAATTTATAGTAAATACTATAGATGTTGCACAATCAGCTAAAATGTCGCTCGAATTGTTTTTTTTTATGTATGGGCGATATATATTCAGGGTTCATACACATTTTTACTACAAAAATTCCAGGACTTTTCCCGGACTTAAGTCAATTTTCATGACCTAATGCTTCATGTAATGTCTATACGTGGTAAATCATTAGAAACGTTTAAATTTATTACAGTATATCATAAAGCACGCAATAGTTTCAATTTATTTTTATATCTATGTAAAATAGATGATGCTTACACAGCACTAATATTATGAGAGCATGTTTTTGGCCATGAAATAAAAAAAAGAAAAACAACTAACCTCTATTCCAATATACAGATATTTGCTAATTTTTAGATAATCTTAATAGTTTGCTAAACTAGAAATAGATAAAACTACTTTTTTTTATAAAGCCACGATCACACTGCACTTTTTGCTCTATAGACTTCCATTTATAGGCATGTGAATGCGGCAGACCAGAAACGCAAGTACGTGTTTTGCATTTCACTGCATTTGAAAGTTCAAGCTTGGTGAATTCTTACCTGCGAAATCACATCAGGTGATTGTGTGAGACCAGTAGAAGATCATTTAAGAAAATAAGAAATTTTAAATATAGAGCAATCGCTTACTTTTATTAAAGGTGCTGTATATAAGTTTTCAACTTTTCTAAAGAATAAAAATACCATAATTTGTGTGCAGGTAGAAACATACCAAGCGAACATTCTTGTTTAACTGAAAAACAATGCTGAAGTCAGATATTCTGCTTTGAAAATGTTTTTTTTTCCGTGCCGGAAAGCTGTCTTTGGCATTGTGCAGGTTAAATTTACCTAAACAGTTTAGCCAATTATAATTCAGCACTCCGGGTTGCCTTGTTGGAAAATAGCTTTCATTCATTCATTCAGAAAGGCTCTGAAAGCATGCGTCTGTGACCGAAATAGACAGTATCAGATGTCGAAATGACACCGATTCAGTTCCACATGAGGTTATTAATTAGCAAATTATATAAATATTAGCAACGTGAACATTAGGTGAGCAGGTTACATTTTAACCACATGTCCTAACAACACTCGTTGTGACGAGATACGCAGTGATGAGCAGTTTGGCTGTTTGCACCAGATGAAACACGACAGAAATTTAAATACAGCTATTGAGAAGCACAGAATTTGCACTCACAAAACGGTAAGGTTTATAATCTATTTATTACATGTTAACCCTCTTTAACATCATTAAATGTAGATGCTGAATCACTCATGTGTGTTTAGTTCTAAAGTTCAGTTTCAAGCGGTTTATTGTATTTTCAAGATCTGAGGTGAACTATCTGCTGCTGCTTTCAGTATATGTCAATAAATGTCCTGTAAAATGGCATTCAAACTCACATTGTTAGCATTTAGCACTGAATAAAGCACACAAGGTTTACCTGAGGTGATCACTGTCATAGTTTTCTGTTGTTCTGTTGTGAGAAATAAAAGCCGTTTCTAATATATTAGTTTGAGGTGTTGGTTAGAACCAAAACTCCTTTTAATATGGAGAATATTCCCTCTATCACGTGTCGTTGCTTTTATTTAGAACACAGTTTAAATCACTCGCTCTTGTACTCAATCTGGCAACCCGCGCTTGTTTTGGTCCAGGAGTGCAATACCTAGTTCAACCACTGGGTGTCAAACTTACATACTGCACCTTTAATGTCTAATCATATTGTTTAACCCTTTTCGCAGTCTCGAAAAGGGTTAAACAACCCAATTGTTTAACCCTTTTCGCAGTCTCGACGGAATTCCCATAACTCTGTTTTCAGTTGTTTTGGAAAAAATAAACAGCTGTTTTGATATATTGTTAACATATTCTTTCTCTCTGAGTTTTTGTTGAGTTTTTACTGTATGTCACATCCATAACCCTGGAATTGCTAATTTATTATTTCAGATTTTCTTTGTCCTGGCTTATTTTTTCATGTTGTGTACCTTCCCTAGATCGTGCGTAACACTAACAATATGTGCATGAAAATGGCCTTTGATTAATTACCCAACCCCATCTCAAATCTTTCTTTCTATACAAATGGCTTCTTCTCTGATTACAGGGTTAATGATCACCATCTTTAATCAAACCAAACTGCTAGACTTATTTTGAACCTTGAAAATGTTTCTTCCATTATCTATCTGCTGAGGTCTTCATATTGCCTGCCAATATCTGCAACAATTGGATAGAAAACACTGTTCTTGGCCCAAACGCCTGCTTAATGACTTCCACACCTGAACTACCGATGCCCAGTCTTTAGGCACTTGTCTGAAACTCAGTGTCACCCTGACATTAGTCAATTAAAAGCGATAGTTCACCTAAAATTAATATTTACTCACCAATTACTCTCCCTCTAGTTAGGACTCATTTTTACTGTGAAAGTTTTCTATGACTTTTTTTAAACCACTGACTCCCATAGTATTTGTTTTTCTTACTATGGAAGTGAATGGTTACAGGTTTCTTTAAAATAAACAGTTCAAACAAGATAAGACAGAATTTTTTGTTTTGGGTGAACCATCCCCCTTAAGGGTTTTTTCATCGGCAGTGATATTAAATGTACAAAATGTGTACTGATTATTGATCTGGGTACTCTGGAACATGGTCGGGAATCACAGAATTTCACAACTGATTTCTAAACTAGGTCTTAATTCCAGAATGAGTCCATTATTTGGCTCATTTGCGCCATAAGCACGAGTACCAAAATGGGCATCTGTGTCAAATCAACTGAAGTCGACAAAACTTGTGAAAATAATTTAACAATAAAAGAAAATAAAAATAAATAAAAACATAAATGAAATAATGAATTAATAAATAGGTAAATATCTATTTTTAAAATATATATTTTCCTTTATAAATTGAATATGCGCACATTTTTTTTACTGAGCCAAAAAATATCATGCATTTTTTCATGATCTTTAGATGTAATTCATTGTAACTATATTTTTAATCTTTTTAAATATGATATAATTTAGAAATAATTATATTAAATAATTATTACAATTCTTGCTTTAATTATTTATAAATAAGAATAAAAATAAAGACAAACCAAAAAGACATGTGAAAATATTTACCTTTAAACCAACAGGTTTTACAAATTAGTTAGCCAAAAGTTTAAATTACAATCAATTACAGGCGTCATGGTGACGCAGTGGGTAGCACAATCGCCTCACAGCAAGAAGGTCGCTAGTTTAAGTCCCGAATGGATCAGTTGGCGTTTCTGTGTGGGGTTTGGATGTTCTCCCCGTGTTGAAGTGGGTTTCCTTCGGGTGCTCCGGTTTCCCCCACAGTCCAAACACATGCGCTATAGGGGAATTGAATAAGCTAAATTGGCTGTAGTGTACGTGTGTGAATGCAAGAGTGTATGAGGGTTTCCCATTAATGGGTTGCAGCTGAAAGGGCATCCGCTGCGTAAAACATACACTGGATAAGTTGGCGGCTCATTCCTCTGTGGCGACCCCTGATTAATAAAGGGACTAAGCTGAAAAGCAAATGAATGAATAAATTAATGAACGATCACTTATTCTTCTGTACGTTTGGTTGACTAACGAAGATCATTTCACGGATATTTTGACATTTAAATTTCACTCAAATTTGATGCAGCAGGGTTTATGCAGGTTTCACCAAGTAAAAATTTAAGACTTTAAGAAATTTAAGACCATTATGAATAATATTTAAGACTCATACAGAGCTAAATGTTAATTAACATTTCAAAAAGCCCAGATGGAAAAGATTTTTATTTGCCCTATCAAAAAATTTATAATAATTTAATACATTTAAAATTACAATAATAATTTAATGATAAAATATTTAAATATTTAAGATACTTCTAAGCAACATATTTTAAATATTGAGTAAAAACAAGCAAGCTCTACTTGTATCCATACACTTTTGTTCCCAACATAAACTTTTTAATAAGTATATTAATGTTTTAAACATTTTAAAAACTATAACTTTTAAACTAAATCTATGTGTGTCCTCAGCAGTAAATACATGGAGCACTTTTAAACTAATGTTATTGTAAGGAAAGTAATTGGTAAATAGAGTTAAAAATAACCTTCTTAAATAAAAAGTTAAGTTTGGTGTTTGGTTAAATACATTGTTGGTGATTGTATGGCTGTTTGCCAGACTGGGTAGAAATACATGAACAAAGGAAACTGAATACCTGTTTAAAAAAAAAGATTTAAGACCTACAACACAATATTTTAGTAAATTTAAGACTTTAAGGCCTAAAATTTTTATTTTAGACATTTTATGACTTTTTAGGACCCCACAGACACCTTGTGGAGACACCAAAATGGCATGTTTTGTTGAGCTTTACCTTGGTAAATGAATCAAATATGTTGCACAAGCACTCATAATACTAATAATTATCATTGAAAGTATCTGCAAAAAAAAGTACAAACGGATAAGAAAGTAATTGTGAAGAAATCCAGCCTACTTCTGTGGTCTACAACATACATCAAAAAAAGTAATAACATACAAGCTGAAAAACTCAAATGGCACTCAATGTTTGTGTGTGTGTTCACGAAAGAGCAACAGAATCATTCATCAGAGCTGAACTAAATGAACCATGTGTAAATGTGTGCCCTGCTGTGTGTGTGTGTGTGTGTGTGTGTGTGTGTGTGTGTGTGTGTG
>CAIGQZ010023773.1:15989-28470 GCA_903798205.1 Danio tinwini
GAGAGAGATGGACTCAGTGTTTAACACATTATACTGGTGTTTGTGGCTCTGTCCTGCAGTGATGACTTTAACAAGACCATGCGAGTCTCTGGTCGTTCATATATCACTCACACAGAGAGACAGAAAGAGGAAAAACACAAGAGCTGGAGACAATGGAAACGGTTCAGGCAGATCTCTGGCGGCTATCAGCTTGATTACATCTGACAAGCCTCATATTTCATACGTGCGCAGATTTAGCTGACTTCTGGCGACATTCCTCGGCAGTTCTGGACTCCGAAATATAGGTCAGAATCATATAAACAGAGTCTCCGCTCTTAAAGGAGTATTTTGGAGTGAAGTGCAACAGTCTTCACAATGCCTGCCAATATCTGCAACAATTCAAAACACTGTTTTCTTGGCCTTCGCTGCTGCCAAAGGCCTTCGCTTAATGACTTCCACAATTTGACTACAAAGCCATGAGTTCGCCATCTCCACTCATCTTCGGGGACATTTGTAGACACTCGGAATATTTTTAAGCCAATGTTTTCAAATGTTTTAACTGGTTCCAGCTTGAGTTTAAAGTGTCCTCCTTAGATTTTAAAGGCCCATTTACACTTGGTGTTATTAAAAAGACCTATTATGCAAAGGGGTTTAAACACAGTTGTGTGGCAACAGTGCGTGGATATAACCAGCCTCTAATGGTAAAAAAAGATATTTTTATAATAATTCTTCATAAAAACAGTCTGCATAAACATTTTGATTGACATTCTCCCTTTGTCATCAGAGGGGGAAAGCCCAGTTCATTAGTGATGATCTCTCCCTCATTAGTATAAATAGCCCTTATTGAACGTTATTCCGGTTCTGCCGCTATGCTGACACACAGGCGTTTTAGCTCCGCCCTCTTTTGAAAAGAGCACAATCTTATTTGAATTTAAAGCGACAGTTACCAAAACGTCCAAAATTTAGATAAAAGCCTAAAGTGGCAGTTTCAAAAAGTTATAAAACATTATATGTGTGGTATTTTGAGCTGAAACTTCACACACTCTAGGGCAGTAGTCCCCACCCCCAGGCTGCGGACTGGTACCGGTCCGTGGACCAATTGGTACCGGGCCTCATAAGAATTCATCAATTATTTTCATTTTACTTATTATGCAAGTCTGAACGATCTTTTAGTTTGAAAAAATGATCGAATTCTTTTGGTTATATCTTGGTCATTTGAGCGTCAAAATTTTACCCACATGCTAGCAAAAACAGACTTTTTTGGAAACTTTCAACTTAGTTGAATTTTTAATGTGTTTAATTTGAATATTGACGGCTGGTTCCTTTACCTGAAAGCTCAGATCTGATTCGCATAATTTTTTTTGTTCACAGAGTTTGAGGTTTACTGTATGATTATTATTGACACCTTACAGATGTTGATCTACCCTAGTTGACCACACTTTGTAACATTTTATTTATCAAGTTAAAGAGTTTACTTGTTTATTTAATTATTTTATTATTAGATCAGATATTTTGTTTAAATATTTTAGTTTTTGACTATTAAAACTATTTGTCTTAGTAATGTTGGTAAATTAAAATAAAGTGGTTAAAAAAATCCTCATATTCCCAAATGTATTGGTAAAAAATATTAAATAATTATTGATATCGAATGATAAAACATAATATTGTGATTTAAAAAATTTTTTTTGCTATATATCGCCCTAATACACATTTCACAGCTCTAATACACATTTCGGTAGAATAATTACTTTAGACACACACAGAACACCCAAACACTGCAGTGCTTTTTAATTTTCTTCACAAATAAGCAATGTTGTCAGCTCACCATCCTCTGAGAAAAATGGTTGATGCAATCTACGCAGAACCCTCCTAACATCCCTGGCCACAGTAAAATTATCCAGCGATAACCGGCCCGCGGTGATAAAAAGTTTGGGGGTTACATCTTGTAAAAAAAAAAGGTCATAATAGGTCACCTTTAAGATGCATTAACACAATCACAAGTGGATGACTCTAAATAAAGGTGCAAATGTTTTGGAACCACTTCTAAAGGCAGTTGAAAACACATTTAAGAACGGACTAAAATGACGCAATTTTAGACAAAATCCATCCGAAATTAAGTTAATTTTGAGTTTGGTTTTGGCAATTTAAACAAACAGCTCACTAAAGCAAAATTAGGGGAGTTTGTTTTGGCTCCTAAACACCTTTGAGCGAGTCCATGTTTAAAAAAATGTTCAAAGCTGGCTCAACTAACAGTCACTTTAAAATGTTATACATTGTACACAATCCTTCAAATCACTAGGTTTTATGCATTTGCCAGCAAAACGATTATAATTTAGCATGCTTGATTGCTTATATTTTTAATAAGAACAGTTCAGAATGAGTATGTAGCTTTTTTCATGAAAAAAAATAAAATATGTATCTGTTATGCTGAATGATAATGCACATACACATTTTGAGATTTAGATTTGACAAATATACACTGCCTGGCCAAATATGAGGAGTCTTTACTGCAATGATTAATACGTTTTTGGCGTGTTATACATTTGGGCAACAATTCTTTTTATCCTAATTGATTTAATGTGTAGACTTTTTTTTATTTCTTAAACAACCATGTCGGAAGACTTAAAAAAAAAAACACGGCATAGAAGATGTTTCAACAGTGGGTTCAGTACTCCGTGTTCTTGTGGTTTCATCAGCCAATCAGCAATGTCATGATTTAATTTCACCGCAGCTCCAAACTCATCTACAGCTCATTTGCAGCTCTTACTGAAAAAAATGATTCATTGGATTTACTCAATTTTTTAAGGTAACTGGTTGCAAACTATTTATATGGGCTGAGTTTAAACAAACTAGTACATTTAGTAATGTTCAACTTAATTTGTTAGTTTGTTATCATCTTTTGAAAGCTTTTTGGACAGAACGGTGTGTATGTATAGTGTCCACAGTCATATTGGAGTGATAGAAACACAGTAAGTCTATTGTTTTAAATTTCCTGACGCTAAAATAGGATCCAAATTCCTCCTATTTTGAGGCCCACGTCAACATGACGAAGGAGTGCGGTTTCCCCGCCCACTATTACAGCGATTTACTTTAGCTTTACTTATCCCAGCCACATATCAGTACAATTATAAAAGAAGACGCTTCAGTCCTGGTTTGTGGACGTTAAATCAGGTTTATTTTGTGCATTAATATAACGGATATCTAAATAGCAGTGGATAAACGGTGCAAAAACGGTGCAAAGTTGTGTGCGTGAACTTTGTAACGACATTGTGTGTTATTCATCGTTCTCATTATCTATGTTTTCATCCAAAAATGCGAAACAACTTTATGCGCAAAATTGGATAATTGCATAAAAGACGTGCGAATAAAGCAGCGTTTCCATCCAACTTGTCAAAGCGAATAAAATCATCACTTCCTGACTATCTGGCGCCAAATATCAACAGTAAAAACGGAATTTGCTGCGGTAGGAGAAGCTGCGTCAAGCTTTTCGTTATTTAATAAATGACTTGTGCTTCAGAAGGCAATCCTGACACGCAATGAACATGCGGTGGCGTTTGAAGACGTGAGACACGGAGCACAGACGCTCTTGATTCTGGAGGTCATAATATTATAATAACACTAATACTGAAATGGTTAAGTTGTTTTAAAATGACCAAAACAACATTTCAGATGTTTTACAGTGTGCTCAGCCTGCTGGTTTATCCATTCACACACATTATCCATCACATGATCTCTCATAACAAAATCACATCACCTTTTTTTAAAGTGCATACTGGAATTTGTGCGGTAAAAGTGTTTCCATCGTAGCTTATGCACATCTTTTCTTATCGAATAAAAAGTTTATCTTACTCAGTTATGCGCACACGTTTTTTATGCTCATTTTCGAAATGTATGCGCATCTTGGCATTTCCAATCAACCATTTTTTATGCGCATATCCAAAATGCGCATAAAATAGGTGGATGGAAACGTAGCTATTGACTAATTAAGTCCACAACAAATACATCAAATAATTATTAGGAAAATTCTTAGGGTAGTATTTCTCAAATGTTATGTGAGAGCTGCTTTCTTCATGTCTGTCACTGTGCTGTTTATCTGACCTAGCCGAGGGCGGAGATTGAGACACTTTCTGACAGGCACGTGGGAATGGTGGGCAGGGAGATCTAACATTAAAGGCACAGTACACAAAAATAGCTACAAGATGCTCAGAGCTGAAAATTACAAACTTCTGAAAGCTATAATAAATAATCTGATGGGTGTTTTGAGCTGAAACTTTACAGACACATTCTGGAGACACAAAAGACTTGCATTACATCTTGAAAAAGGGGTAAAATAGGTGCCCTTTAAATTCTGGCCACATAAACAACCACATAAAAAATTCTGTAAATCCAATGGATCATTTTATTCTGATTGACTCAAAAATAAATGTGCCCAACACAACGCTTTGCAAAAGATGCAAAGAATGCAGGCTGCTCTCCAAAGGCAATTTATTGGGCCATTTGAAAGCCCACTTTCACACAAAGATGGTACGCAAATGCTAGGTTGCTAAGAATGAGAGTGTGACCAGACAAAAGCTCGTAAGTTCCAGTGTGGGTGTCTGTCGGGATGTGCGTATAACTTTACGAGGGTCCGTGTTGCGTTTCACATGGACCCGCCAGGGCCAGTTCAGGACAGACACGTAGGAGGTCCCATACTGGATACAAAAGTCCAACACAAAATGGTGTGGGAAGACGCCAGTGGCAGAGGAAAACCTCAAAGGCAATGCCCACTTTCTGCAAAACACCAATCAATGTCAAGCAGACTGATGCAAAGGGAGAGTTAAACCAACACTAGCACACATACACACCGGTTAACCGTAAATACATTCATTTTCACATATTTTGCAGACACACACACACCCTAACATAAGCTCTCTGTGAACCCTGTTGGAGATCCCCGCCAGACTTTAGAGGAACCAACGACAGACAGACATATCTGTGGTTTACCCTCAAACTCACTCAACATATGCAACCACACACACACACCAAATGATATTCTTGGAAACGCTGCATTGTAACAGAATAAGGCTGTGTTGTACTGAAGTCCTCTCAATTAATCCTTTAAAGAACACCCAAAACACATACTTCATACAAACGCCAAACCCAAATCTCAGCTCTTCGTGCAACCACACAACAAAAAGCCTGGACGCAACTTGAAGGTGGGTTCACTTCAGTTCACTTATACTGACATAAACGCTGGAACAAGCTAGGATGGAAATCTGTACAACATGCAAGGAATTAGCAGCTTATAGAGGTGTCTTTTCCGGATAGACCTGAATGTTTAGAAAATTAACTCAAACTACAAATAGGGCTGGACGATTAATCGAAAAAAGACTGTGATCTTGATTCATCCCCCCACACAATCTTAATCCAGCATCTCTACAATTCAGCCAATTATATTTTCAAGTTCAGGAGAAAAGTATATAGGCGGTTTCAAAGTCTTTACATATACGTTTTATATATGTTACTCAGCAACACGGACACCTCCAAATGGCATTGCAAGAGTCATGTTGTATTTATAAGGTATAATTCACCCAAAAAAGTAATTGCTGCCTTCATGTAATGAGGTATTTGTGGCCGCGAAATCACACGTGAGCTGACTAGGCATGGGACGGTATAAGATTCTGACGGTACGATAACCTTGCATAAAAATATCACGGTATTACTGCTGTAAAATATATTCTTTTTAAATGTCTGGATAAAAAAACTAACTTTTTCCTTTTTGAAAACAATATATTTTATTTTGTGGAAGATTTATAATATTTTGGAGCAGTAAACAAGTCAGGCTAAATAATGAAAATAAATGATTGACTTCTGTTGTCTTCATTAGTTTCAAAAACAGATTTCTTTACAATTTAATCGTTGGATATCTTTTTCTGCTGAAGATACTGTTGTCCTAAAAACCAAAAAAGAAAAGTCTTACTCATACCTTAGGAACGGTATTACAGAAAATTTTGGCGGCTTTAAAACCTTGACTTTTCCAAACCGCGGTATACCTTGAAAATGGTTATTGTCCCATGCCTAGAGCTGACGCACTGTTTGATTCAATTCAATTCAACTTGGAATCATGGATAGTTGTATTCTGATGTAATCACTTTATTGGGCATTAATGACCAGGACATATTTAAAGAACATTCAACTCCACCATTTCAAGTCTATACAAAATGTAGCATTTTAACCAACAGTGGACCTACACAAATAGGCCTAATATTATTATTGTGTTTTTTTTTCATATATTTGAGAAATAAAAATAATAAGAATAAACCTGTATTTTACAATTACAGAATCGTGAGAAAATCGTGATCTTTATTTTAACCCTTTAACTAAAAAAATGTTTGGATTGCATTTCTTAACTCATAAAGCTGCTAGTTAACACACTCGATGCATTTTTTTTTCAACATCCCATAATTTGTAAAATATCAGCCATAATACCAAATGGTTGATATGTCGGTTTATAGTAAAAGTACCAGGCTTAATGCATATACTATGAAAATATGACCAATTTAGACCAATTTATTAAAAAATATATTCAAAATAAAAATCACCTTTTTTTTTTTTAGTATGCCATAAAATATTTCAGGTTCTCATTTAACATGCTTTCTTGTTTTTTCTTTTTTTTTTTTTTTTACAATAAAACTAAAATCAAGTGTATTAGTGCAACATTATTATGTTTGTTTGATTTATTTTTTTTGTAAACCAATAATGCAGTCTGTATAAGCCATTATTTAAATGACTTTACCAGTCATTATTTAAAACAGTAAAACATGGTCAACCGTTTGGTAGAGGGGTAGTCAAAGGGTTAAAGGAAAAAAAATGTGATTCTCATTTTAAGTCAAAAAACATTGAGCCGATGATCTTTTTAAAACAGGAAAATGGAATTTTAAATTTCAGCTTTAGTCTAGTTATGCCATGACCAATATCATAAACCAAATTATTACAAGACTAAAGATTAATAGAATGATCTTAAAGGCTCTAAGATTGTGATTTTTCTTAAAATAAACAATGGTGTGTGTGTGTGTGTGTGTGTGTGTGTGTTTAATCCCCCTCACTAATTCCCTCCACAAGTTGGTCAGACCAATAAGTATTCATTATAACCATCTAAACAAATCTTTTATTTTACATTGGTTACGCTTTGAGCCTACAACAAAATTTACTGAACTGAATTTATTTTAGGTTAAAACTTGAAGGAATTCACTCTAACTCAAGCTGAAAAAAGAGGCTTTTTTTGCTTATTGAAAAAAAAAGCACTGTTATGTATCATACATTTTCATTCGGCTTAGTCCCTTCATTTATCAGGGTTAACCACAGCGGAATGAACCGCCAACTTATCCAGAATGTTTCACACAGCGGATGCCCTTCCAGCCACAGCCAACTACTGGGAAACACCCATACACTCTCACATTCACACTCATACACTACGGCCAATTTAACTTCATCCGATTCACCTGTACCACATGTCTTTGGACTGTGAAGGAAACCGGAGCACCCAGAGAAAACCCACGCCAATAAGGGGAGAACATGCAAACTCCACACAGAAATGCCGACTGACCCAGTAGCGGTCCCATACTGTGAAAAATTAAACCAATTCTGCATTCAAAAAAGTACTTTAAATCACATGCAGCCTCATGTCTCCTCATATCTATTAAAGATATTAGAAGTGCATTACACAGAGTAAAAAGGAAATGAAACTTAGGTGCGAGCAGAAAACAATGATGACTAAGTAGATGTGCGGAGAAGAGAAAGAAGAACTTCCTGAATCTGTTGCAACAAAACAGATTTATTTTGCTGAAGATTTATTTATCTTTGAATAAATATATATACTGTATATATATTCCAGTTCCTGTTTAACAGAAAGATTTTTTCAACATTTCTAAACATGATAGTTTTAATAACTCATTTGTAATAACTGATTTCTTTGATATTTGCCATGATGACTGTACAGAATATTTTACTGGATATTTTTCACGATACTAGTATTCAGCTTAAAGTGACATTTAAAGGCTTAACTAGGTTAATTGGGCAAATTATTTAGTAACAGTGGTTTGTTCTGTATACTTGACGCGTTCGCTAGTTCTCTTGAGTGCACGCGGCGACAGTGACGTCATCACGGTGTTTGCGGAGGTTCACTTTGGGTGCGCGCGACATGATTTCATCTGCAATTTTTTTGAGACTTGAGCGAACAGTTTGAGTGGCGTCGAGTTGAATATGAATCACTAAGAGATTTTGTCTGAAATTGGTACGTCTGTACAGACATCTTTATGATATGTCCATGCGTGAGGGATAACCAATTGACCAATCATTCTTGGCTAGAAATTGCAACAGCCGTGGGAAAGGAGGAAAGTTTTTGTTTAGAAAAACTTGAGGGACAAGTTAGAAAATATAGAGGCCATGGTAAAAGTGGAGACCCGGGTGTTTTTAATAAACAATTACAAAATATGTTTTTTCACAATTCATAGGTTTAACATTGGTGTATACATTACAATTTTGAATTTAAATTTAATAGTTACAAAACAAAAACGAAGTAACATCATTTCTTTGATAACTGGAAAAGAATATTTGAACCTATCGGTTTACTATACACTATACTATACATTACTACTGATGGTCTGTTTTTCTAGGCTTTATTGGTGATGAATGTTGGATCATTATGTTGGATCTTTTGAACTCTGCTCCCCACTGACTTTTTGCCACCCTAATACACCCCCACTCTCCTCATAACTCAAGACTCCTCATAATCACTGCACTACTTAACATTTGCACATTTAAAAATTGCACATATTCATTGCACTGATTCATTCACTTATTTGAACTGTACATACCTACTGCACATGTACATTTGTAAATTATGTACACACTCACTATACATATACATTTGTAATTATGTTCATCAATCTGCACACTTCTGATTATTAATAGCAACCTGTACATTTATCCATCTATCGTAAATCTCTTTTCATAGCTAATACAGCCTGTATATAATGTTCATAGTACATCCATTTGTAAATATCACCATAGTTTTTCTATAACTGCACTTTATAACTTATACCTGTATCCTGCACTTGCTGCTATTGCACTCCTGGTTAGACCTAAACTGCATTTCGTTTCCTTGTACTTGTACATGTGTGATGACAATAAAGTTGAATCTAATCTAATCTAATCTAATCTAATCTAATCATTATAGACCATTTTAAGGGACGTAAACAATAACAATAGTTCCAATGTATTTCCTGTTTTACATTTTAATTTCTATAGCTTCAGAGAATCCAATAAGAGTCACATATTGATAATGTTATGATAGCTGTTTTAACAATAGGTTTTGATTGAATTGCCGCTTGTTACAGTTATGAAATAGTTTGATAACAAGCAGGAAATGTTTGTGGGCCAATGACATGACCACATTGAAATGGAACTAGCCAGACAGTAATGTGTGAACTGTGGAGGGGGCTAAATAAAAAACTAAATATTTTAGTAAGTGTATTTTTTTTTTTTTTATTTTTTTTTTTTCCAAAAAAAAAAAAAAAATTTGTAATGCAACCCATGTTCTGTTGTCATTAATATTTTAATAAACTAAAATAAGTAGAATTGTCTGAGATATGAAAAGCAAGTGATGCATGACAGTTTGATTTAAAAAAAAAACCTTAAATGTTATAAAAATCTTTAATAATTTTTATTTAAAAATCTATAATAATTAAAATTAATTTATTAAAATCATAAAATAATTACTTAAAAAATCTTGAATATTATGTATATGTCCTAGTTCCGGAAACGTCCTACTTTTCTGTTTATCCGCCTGACATTACAGTTGTCGTTTTTTCATTCATTTTCCTTCAGCTTAGTCTCTTATTTATCAGAGGTCGCCACAGCGGAATGAACCACCAACTATTCTAGCATATGTTTTACGCAGCGGATGCCCTTCCAGCCGCAACCCAGTATTGGGAATGTACATATATTTTTATCATTTATTCATTTTCCTTCTGATTATTCCCTTAATGATCAGGGGTCGCCACAGCAGAATGAACTGCCAACTATTCCGGCATATGTTTTACGGAACGGATGCCCTTCCAGCCGCAACCCAGTAGTGGGAAATATCCTGATTATTATGAAGGTGAAATCAGGAGCTCAATTAAAGTTTCAAGATCAAAAAACACTGAAAATACACAAGAACGTTTGCAAATCACAGAAAGGGAGAGAAAGGAATGAGACTGAGCATCGCCATCAACACAGCGATGCCCGTTCCCATGGAAACGCCACAAAGAGAGAGCCTGCCGGTCGTCATGGTTACCATGCAGCGGACACTCAGAGTGCTTCATTACATTTTGAAAAAGAAAAAAAAAAAAGTGTGTTGCGTTTGGGAAAGAATCATCACGAGTGTTTGTGTGTTTGAGAGAAGCTCAAGAATTAGCTCTCGTTTCAATTGCATTGTCAGAAAATCTATGCAATCCCTTTGATAACAGCAACATCAAGATCACCTAGGGTGGCACGGGAAGAATTGTACCATGCATGGGTGAGCTGAGGGATCTTTTGAGACCACTATTGAATAAGTATTATGCTCCAATTACAGTGAGACCCTCAGACTAAGTCCGGCAAAAATTATGCCCTGATCTGTAATGCCAAGAGTGCATGTGTTTGTGCAACCCTGGCTGAGATAACACATGACAGAACGTTCTGTGTTACTTTAGATAGCAAGGTAGGAGTAATCTGAAGTATGTGCTCGTCTCAATGCCTCAGAAGATATCCATTTCACTACATACACTCAAGAAGGTTTCCAGTTTGAGTTCTAGTGCATTATAAAGTCCCCAAAAAATGCATATTTTTGGATATTATGTATATTAGTGTTTTCCCAGTACTGGAGTTTCCAACTTCGATTTGATACCTTGAAAAATATTGACATTTAATACCATTTTTGATAATATGGAGAACAAATTCCGCAACATTAAAAGCATGCAAATAAAGTAAAAAGGGGAAAAAATAACTGAACCATATATGAATATAATACCAGGTAAGTCAGTCCTCAATTAGTGCAATCTCATCTTATTTTCTGATTAAAACAAAAGTGTTAAAAACTTAATATTATTAATAATTTGTGAAAAGACAGTAAAAGAGCCAGAAATGATACCAAACTGAAAGCAAGATTGTATCATTTTAAATATTTCAATATCAATATATAATATATTTTTTACAACACTAACGTATATTATATTTTTTGTATGCATGTATGAATTATGTACTGTACATCCAGAAAGTATTCATAGCGCTTCACTTTTTTCCATGCATAAATTGAGCTCAGGTACATTTTGTTTCCAATGATCATTCTTGAGATGTTTCAGCAGCTTAATTGGAGTTCACCTGTGGTTAATTCAATTGATTGGACATGATTTGAAAAGGCATACACCTGTTTATATAAGGTCCCAGGGTTGACTGTGCATGTCAAAGCACAAACCAAGCATGAAGACAAAGGAATTGTCTGTAGACCTCCGAAACAAGATTGTCTCGAGGCACAAGGCTAAGGAAGGTTACAGAAAAATTTCTGCTGCTCTGAAAGTTTAAATGAGCACAGTGGCCTTCATCATCCGTAAGTGGAAGATGTTTGGAACCACCAGAACTCTTCCTAGAGCTGGCCGGCCATCTAAGCTGAGTGATCAGAGGAGAAGGGCCTTAGTCAGGGAGGAGATCAATAACCTGATGGTCAGTCTGTCTGAACTCCAGCGTTCTTCTGTTGAGAGAAGAACCTTACAGAAGGACAACCATCTGTGCAGCAGTCCACCAATCAGGCCTGTATGGTAGAGTGGCCAGACGGAAGCCACTCCCTGCCTGGAATTTGCCAAAAGGCATCTGAAGGAGTCTCAGACCATAAAAAACTAAATTCTCTGGTCTGATATGTGAGGCGACAGTGCTAACCACTGAGCCACCCCGAAACCACTTTAAGCGCTTCCAAAAGGAAACCAACATTATCATTACTGTATATGTCAATGTATTTTGAAGTGCTGAGTCAGCCTCTTGATCTGATATTCAAATGTGGTAATGGATGTTTGATTTCCAGGTTTTTACAGAATGGACAATCAGAGCAAAGTTAGCTTTTGGAAAAAAGAGGCAACTCAAAAAATCTGAGGAGCAATTCTGCGTCTCATATATCATTAAAGTGTTTTTGACATTAGCTTTATGTCAAACTCAAATGTTGAAAGCTTTAAAACAGCCTAAAAGGAATGTTTTAAGATAAATTTATTTGGGCTATTATGTTAATTACTTGCTTGCTCACTTTGGTCCCAAAACAATGGTCCCAAAGAGTCACATGTTGATAATGTTGTGATAGTTGTTTTAATATTAAGTTAGGATTAAATTGCCTCGTTACAGTTATGAAATAGTTTGATAAGCAGAGGGAAATGTTCATGGGCCAATGACCGCATTGAAATTGTCTATATCAGGGGTGCTCAACCCTATTCCTGGCGATCGACCTTCCTGCAGTTTT
>CAIGQZ010023777.1:0-18655 GCA_903798205.1 Danio tinwini
ATATATATATATATATATATATCCTAAATCATTCCTGTGAAGTTCTCCAAACAGGTTATTTCAGTTTTTTTTTTTTTTTTTTTTATTATTATTTATTTATTTATTTATTTTTGGTCAGGTAGATTGCCTGTATGTGTCATGACCAACCTCTCACAAAGGCACAGGATCGCAGGAATTATCAAAACACGTATTTATTTAACAAAACGCTCACTGGAGACACTGGAACATGAAATACAGGAATCACTCCAAGGTTGACAATACAGCAATGAATGATGTTTAACACTGGACTGAACAAAACACAGGACTTATATACACAGGTCATCATTGAACTAATTATACCCAGGGGTGAGACACCGGTGAAACTCATTAGACTAATAAAAGGCGGGAAAACTAAACAAAGGGATCATATGGCCGAAACATAAGCGTCCTCGCGCCTTCTACACAACAAAATAAAGACACAGAGGCCGGGAGGGGGAGGAGCCAAGGATGATTCTTAGGAGGAAGGAACCAGGAGGTGAGCTGGAGAACGTGGAAAGGAGGAGGTAGCCAGGGAGGTGCCAGGAAGGAAGCTGGAGAAAGTGGAAAAGAAGTAAGTAAGTCTTAAGTTTTTTTATTGGTTTAAAGGCACAAAATGTATGCATTTTGCATTATATTGTTCAAAAAAATGTAAACATGTTATGTTTTGTTGACATCAACTCCAGGGGGCCGCCCAAGGGAGATGCCGCTGATGGAGGTGGAGCCTAAGGAGGAGTTTGAGAGCTGCTGGGCGAGGGTGGTCCTGGAGGGGCAAGGTGGAGTGGACAACTCACCTGACCGATGCGAAGATGTTGGTCTGGAAACCCACGGCGGAGCCAGAGCGACAGAGGACCAAGGCGTAACTGGAGGGAAAGAGGAGCTCAATGCAGCCGGCAGGACAGAGCGATGAGGCGCAGCCAAAAGAGTGGAGTCCAGAGGTGCAGAAAGGGCTACGACTGACCAAGGCAGAGCCGGAGAGATGAGGAAGCCTGGTGGAGCTGGTGGGCTGACAACCCAAGGAGGAGACGAAGGAGGAGAGAGCCAATGCAAAGCCTTAGGATCGGAGGGCCGAAGTGGAGTCCGCAGCTCGGAGGCTGGAGATGATGACATTGGATCACACTTTCGTGCTGCTAATGCTAGCAGGCAGGCCCACAGCGAGACCTCCCCTATAGCAGCCTGAGGGTAAGCTGAGTGGCTGGCTACCAGCAGAGTAGTTGGAGCTGGCTGACTGGGTGGAGACTATCATATGCGGAGGAGGAGAGGGTGGGTTGGGTGGGGTGCTGCTTAAGACCCTGGAACTTATCTCTCGGGAACCAGGGGGACGAGGAGACTGTCTGGAAACAGTTAGCATGGAGAAGCATCTTTGTTGTCTGGGAACAGCGGAAGGAGCTTGACTTCACTCCAGAAGTCTATGAGCAACACCCCAGTTTCCAGCAGCTGCTCACCATTAGCAGGGGGGTCCACCAAGCATCCGGTAGCTGGTGGTGATGTTAGCGATTGCCAGGAACAGTCTGGTATGGTCCTCAAGGCTTTTTTCCCCCTGACCGAGCAGGAGGAGAAGGAAAGTGAAAAAAAAATATGATGCTAATCACAAAAAATTGCAAAGGGAAAATTGAGTTTTGAGAAATAAAAATGAATTTTGCAAGCAAAAATAAAGAACTGCAAATAAAAATCTTTTAATAAAAATTTGCATTTTTTTTATTATACATATACTTGCAAAATATTTTTTCCCAGTATTGCCTTTACAAAACCTCTCAAGTCAATTGCAACGCTCATTTTGATTTGCTTTTCAGTCAACCATGAGTTTGCGATCCTGTTTTCTTTTTGCACTTCACATTTCTGTGTTTGTCTTTCTGGCCCTGATTTGACATAGGGGCGGAGTCATGGGAACTGGGGCATGTACGGCATGCCCGGATATGCCTCCTATGAAGTGACGTCATCAGCTGAAGACATCATGACACAAAGGAAATCAGCCATGAATCGCTGTCATAAATCTAATTGAGATTAAGTAAAATACCTGAATCCTTTGTGTTTTGGGGGGGCTGTTTAAATCGTCAAACAGTAAAACTAATCTCTGGGAATTACAGATCACAAGTAAGACAGATTTTTTACCCCGTTTTATTGAGTTTTGTTGTAACAACTTTGTTGTTAACAATCACTAAGCCTTTCTTCAATCACTAAATCTTTCCATGAATTAAAGGGCACCTAGGTTACCCCTTTTTCCAGACTTAATATAAGTCATTTGTGTCCCCAGAATATGTCAGTAAAGTTTCAGCTCAAAACACCCATCAGATTATTTATTATAGCTTTCACTAGTTTGTATTGTATAGCTCTCAACAGTTTTTTGCTGTTTTGGTGTACTGGGCTTTTAAGGCTAGTCTTCACCGCACACCGTTCCCACGTGCCTGTCAGCATGCCTCAGTCTCCGCCCTCGGCTTCCTCAGACAACTCACAGACATAAAGGAAGCAGATCTTACGTAACGTTTCTGAGAAAAATTACATTAAGAACTTTCCCAATGAGTATTTGATGCATTTGATGTGGAGCTGCAACAATGAGTTGGTCACACACAATGTCGTTACAAAGTTCATGCACACACACACACACACAGACACACACACACACACACACACACACACACACACACACACACAGACAGCATGGACACACACATACCGCGTGCAAATGTGACAGGATACAGGTTAATGCTGTATGGATATCTGTTATGTTAATGTACAAAATAAGCCTGATTTTACATCCACAAACCAGGATTGAAGCGTCTTCTTTTATAATTGTTCTGACACGCGGCTGTGTCGATGAAGTAAATATGAAGTAAATTGCTGTAATTTATTACAAACATGCACTGTTTTACAAGATTTTAAACTTGTCAAACTCACTTTTGATCACATTTAAAGATGATTGATGATCCTAGCAAACTGAACATATATTTTTTTCCCGGTTGCTTTGCTAACAACCTGTCTTGTTGATAGGATTATAAACGTTACTACAGAGACATGTTAATACGCAGCTGTCAATTAATTCAGTGGGCGGGGGGACTGCACTCCTACGTCAAGTTGCTGTCGGTCTCATAACCGCTCCAATTGGTCCACCGTTTTTATATTGTTAAATTAAAAAAAAAGGACTGGGTGTGTTTATATCACCCCAATATGACGGTCTATACACTATACCTACACATATGTCTGTCCAAACAGCTTGAAAAGTAGATTTCTCACCATAGGTGCCCTATAAAAAAGTTTAACGTTAGTCTATCTACTTATATATATTTTTGCTTACATTTGTTTATATATAAAAATGTCTGTAATCGAAATATTCATTTATCCTGTTAAAAGAGTTGAGGAGGCAGGCAGTGGGGTGAAGTGTAATACTGTAGTGTTTTGAACTATACTAAGTGTATTGCACTATACATTATAGTCTTTAATGTTACAACCCTTTGTTGACGAATGCTACATCATAGTGATTTGATAAACTGTAATAAATAATACTTAAGTTTTACTACAGTAAACTGTGGTGTATTGTAGTATAATCACGGTTTGATATTAACACCTGCCAATGCGGTTAGATTTCAGCTGTGGCAGGTTAGACAAATTGACTTTGTGTAATTTCCTTGTGTACTTGGTTTTGGTGTGAAACCAGCATAAGACCAGCAGAAAAAAAGAATGGATCTGACCATGAAAGATTATGACATTTCTAATAAATATGTCACTCATACACACATAAAATATAACGGGATGTCCACGAGGTCTAAAGAGTGTTAGAAGTTGGGAAATCAATTTAGAGAAATTTAAGGGCCTTAAAAAGTATTATAAAGTCTTAAATTATATTTTACAAGGTATTGCATTTTGTATAATTTTCAATTATGTAATGTATAGTTGTATGCTAAAGACTGCCTGAATTTAATCTGTGAATGTTGGGGTGCTGTAGTTTATGAAATCAATAAAATCCTGCTAGATTTGACGTGACTGTTTTGTTTACTGCAGTAACTAAAGCAACAGCGTTATTCCAAGTCTATAGACCAATTACCATGTTTGTAAACATTCAGGATGCGCACGCAGGGAGGTGGCAGAAAAAAACCGAGAGCACTACCATTTACAGCGAGGGAATGACATCCGATGCGGTTCAGAGTTTGTTGTTGTCTTAGAAATAAGATATATTGATTACATATTATATATATATTATTTACATAATGCTTTCAGCATATTATAACAGCTTGTCACCCAGTGATAAGTGCAGTGATTCGGCAAAATTAATGTTAAAGTGAGCAGCATTCGTCTGACAGGACCATTTGCGATAGCACCCTCCCAATGGTTATTGAATAAGGCGAAATGACCAAGCATCCAGCCCCAAATATACAATCTCATTGAAGCTCCAAGGGATTTTACAGGAGATAAGTTAAAGGTCTACAAGTGTTTGGATGCCAACAATTGTGTTCTGTGTGGTCATGTGCAAGAAATAATGTTCCCTGATTACGAGATTCAAAACTATGTAGTGCTAAAAACCGAGGTTCTGCCGAGCCAAGGACAAGGAAAAAAGACGGAGCTAACGTTATACAAGGCCTGGGTGATCATCAACAGCAGAACAACTGCATTCTGACAGCAAACTACACCTGAACTTACGGCAGGGTATGTGAACACATATGAAGGTAAAGTTGGTTTTATATTTGCACATTCAGACTTTCTCTTTAATAATATAATTTCATAAACATATTATTTGCAAACTCTAAATAGCGAAATCATACTAGCAGCCAATGACTATCAAAGTACAACATTGTTCACAGTCAAATAAACAGTGTTCATGTTATTTTCAAGTCACACTTGCAGGTTATTTCAGACCGAATACTCAAAGTGCCGTGGTAAACAATATAGGAAGTTTGTCACAAGTTGTCACTGAATGAATGTGTGAATATAAAACCAACTTTAATAACTTACACTTTCACGTTTCATTCTTAGCATTAATTAAAAAGCTTAGACTTAAACATAAGTAACTGTTTTGCCGAAATCATTGCTGCAATCAAAAATGAGTAATGTGTATGATTCAGCATAGCCTGAACTTACCTGATATAACATGAGAACTTGTCGAGCATTTCTAATTAGGTCGTCACTTCATTCAGTTCCCTTTTAGCCAAAGACGTCTGCAGTCGGCATTGAAAGCATGCTTTGAATTCGAATTTTCGAATTTGGCATCCTACCGCAAAACACAACATGTTTACTAATACAGCCGGTCTTTTTTCTGCAATGGGGGACCCGTGTGACGTAGGTTGGTAATTGGTCTTTCCCCTTCATAGGGAACTCCAACGTGTGTCTGTAAACAGACTTTTGGGAGTACTTCAGACGACCAATCGCTTCTGATGATAAGAAAACGGGCCAATGAAATGCCAATTGAATTGGCGGAGCTGAGCTCCACAGCTGTGGCTTATGAGCTCATCAGGGCTATATAAGCCAGCTGCTGGAGTCAGATCCTCAGAATTGTTGCTTCAGAGCCGATCGTGAGCTGAACAACTTCTGCTGAGCTGACTTCCAGAGAAGGAAGCCTTACCTTCACCAGTGCGGAAGCAAGACGTGCGAGTGGCGGGCTGGGTTTCCCGTCCTCCGGGCGTTTCGCTGGTGATCTAAAAGAGATTTTCCTAAGAGAGCAACACAGTCAATCAACACGTCTTTTTCAAGACGCTGTTCTGACTGTGCGTTTCTGGATGTGGTGGTTCCTATCTCCGGATGATGGGCACGGGTATCGCATGACAGGTCTGGGGGTCCAGCATGTCGGTGCGGTGCCCGCGGACAGCTTATGCTCTCACTGCGAGGGCGTGGTTGTTGCATTGCTGAGATCGCGGCTTCGGCCACCCCCGTTGCTCCTCGTGAAAGCGGTTAGCACGCGGGCAGATCTGAGGATCACAGTGGGGGTTTATCCGTCGCCTCCGGGCCCGCGGACCCCCCACTCCTCCACAGCGTGCCCCATCCAAGCTTCGGGCGGTTGTACGGTTCATCCCCCGGGATGCCCGCGCCTCCGCCTGATGACACCGGAGATCAAAGTCCATCGCGACATCGGAGGGCGAGCTGTTATGCTCGGATGACAGACTGGGCTCGCTTCCATCCCACGTGGTGCAATGCGCAGTCACGGTTCTCGAATCAGACGTAACAGCTGCGCTTCCTGGGCTGCTTCGGCGGTGCGGCTGGAGATGGCTTGTCCCCCAGTCTCACCGCCGGACCGACTAGAGGGTGTGACGTGCGGGCTGTTCTAAGATTAATCTTCCAGCCCCCGTCCCCTTCTTCCCAGGGGCGCACAGTGAGCACACGCTGGCATAGAGGGCGTTTTTCTCTGCCCGGTTCACGTGTGTTTCCGCCTTCACCTCCCTTAATGGCGAGGCGGCCAGTGGGTACGAAGCTATTTCCTCAGGTGGTGGGCGCCGCCACCTGGAGGGGTAAGCTGAGACCCCCGTCTAAGGCGGGTGGGTTATCTGTGTCTATCAAGGCCAGAGCCCACACCGCTGCGGGCCATGCCGCTTCTGCCGTGCCCCACGGCCTCCTGGCTGTGCTGCACAGGGGCGGTTCTTCCCCAGGCTTATGCGTAAGCATCTCACGGCGATCGACTATGCTCTCATGACATTCAAGTCGGCCGTCCGTGCCCTGGGGAAGACGATGGCCACATAGTGGTCCGGAAATGCCACCCTGGCTTGCCCTGTAGATATGCGCCGTGCTGACAAAGTACGCTTTCTTAGTGTGCCCATATCCCAGGGAGGCCTTCTCGGCGACACCATCAGGGATTTTACCCAGGAATCCTCAGTGGTCAAAGATCAGCCGTGCGCGATGGAGCAGGTCATCTCTTGGTGGGCTCTCCCCATCAGACCTGTCGGCGCTGGCTGCTCCTCGCCGAGTGCGCTCTTCCCGCCCGCGGGGAGTTGACGCTCCCGTCACAGGTCGCCGTTAAGTCCAATAACTGGACTGCGAAGCGAACCTGAGGCGGGCCACTTGGAGAGGAGGAGAACCGTTCTTTCCCCGGTGGAGGCCGGGGCTCCCCCGCGAATGTATAATGAGTAGCGATCCGAAAAGAGCGGCTTTTCCTCCCTCTGGGTGTGGAAGCCCAATTGCTGCCAGCATGGGACGCACTGCCTTCCAGCTCTCAGCTTTGGTGCATTTCGCCACAGGCTTGAGGGCGCCAGAGGATGAGCTCCTTTCTCGCACCTCCAGCCACTCCGCGGGATCCTGGGAGTAAGGTAAGAGTCAATCTCTTATTTTCACCTCTTCCTCGGGACGCTCTGCTTCCCGGGATGAGCACTCCCCATCCCGAAGCTGCCTCTCCGCGGTTACGTCAGCGATCGTTCCGGGTATGCTGCTAGTTAGCAGGCTCTTTCAGTCTGGTTAGCGCTGCTCAGCCCGCGCAGTAGCTCAGGGGGACGGTCAGACTTGGCTATGCGTTTCAATTCGCTGTTGGCCTCCTGAGTGCACGAGTGTGTATTTAAGCGATCATCGCTATGCCACTCCCTGTCTCGCGTGAGAAGATTATTATCCTCCTGGCGAAGGATATAATCAAGCCAGTCCTCCAGCCGAGATGAAGAGCGGGTTACGCCTCCCTTCATCGTATCCAGAAAGCGGTGGGTTATACCAATCCTATCTGCGTGTTTTGATCTGTCATCTGTTCAGGATGTCTATCAAGATGCTCATGCAGAAACGCATCCCCCAGTGCGTCCGTCCGTGGGATTGGTTGCAGCTATAGACCTGAAGGACGCTCGCTCCATGTCTCGCTCTCTCCCTCCTTATACTGTGATTTTTCCGGTGTTCGACGGGGGGCCGAACAGGGTGGCAACAGTCCTCCCATTCGGGCTGTCCCTGTTTCCATGCGTGGAGGATGCCCTGTGCGTCTTTAGCGCACGCGCATCTGCATTTTTTGATTATTCATTGACTATTTTTAGATCTCTGAACTGATCGATTATGCACAGGGACCTGGTGCTCCGGCACCTCAGCCTGTTTGGGTTTTGGGTCAACCGAGTATGAGCGGGCTCTCCCCCGGGCAGAGCTTCTCTCATCTCGGGTTGGAGCTGGACTCGGTCTGCATCACGGTGCGCTCTTAGCGCGCTGGGCTAGCGCTGTCCTGTCTGATTAATTCGGCAGTTATATTGGTCTCACTGAAATTATTCAGAGGCTCCTGGGGCATATGACATTTGTAGCCGCTATCACGCTGCTCAATTGTTCATATGAGACTAATTCAGCGCTGGCTTCGCGATCGGGTCCCCAGATGGGCATGGCACGCGGAGAGGCACCGGGTTTACGTCACCACGCTGTGTCTCCGCACCTTCAGCCCCTGGATGGATCTTGCCTTCTACGGGCCTGAGTGCCCTTAGAACAAGTATCCAGTGATGCTGTCATCTTGACAGATGTTTCCAGTATGGGCTGGCGGGCTGTGTGTATCGAGCATGCAGCTGCAGGTTCGTAAACCGGACCCAAGTTGCATTGGCATTTCAACTGCCTGGAGCTGTTGGCATTGTTTTTCACTCTCCGCCGGTCACTACCGAAGCGGGAGGGGAAACGCATGTTGGTTAGGACCGCCAGCACGGCTGCGATGGCATACATCAACCGTTCGGGCGGTGTTCGCCACCTCAGCATGTCTCAGTTCGCTCGCCATCCGCTCCTCCGGAGTCTTGCGGCTAAATAGCTGCGCGCCGTTCATATCCTGTACAAGCTCTCCATGCCAGCTACAAGCTCTCAGGACTGCTATGTTTCAGGAGAACGGAGACTCCACCCCGGCACGTTCCAGCTGTTATGGGCACGCTTCAGAGAAGCCCAGGTCATCCTGCTGTTTCTCCCGAGCGGCCCTTCGCTGGCTGCCTTTTCTGCTCTGCACAAAGGCGCTGGCTCTCAGCTGGCCCCGGGTTACGCAATATGCGTTCTTTCCCCAGTGAGCCTGCTCGCACAGACACTACTTACACTGTGCAAAGTTGGGGAGACGAGGAGCGGGTCTTGCTCGTTGCGCCTCTCTGGCCCAACCGGACCCGAGTTTTCAGAACTCACACTCCTCGTGATGGCCCTCCCTGATGAATTCCCCAGAAAAAGCACTTCCTTTTTCTGGGACGGGCACCCCCTGGCACCCGTGCAGGGCTCTGAAGCCTCTTTGGATGGTTTCCAGCCAGAGCGCGGTGGACTTAGGTGACTTATCAGTGTGATAGTTAACACCGTCACTACAGGCTAGAGCGCCTTATTAGGTATGCCTATGTTCTGCAGTGGAGTCTATTCGTTGTGTGGGAATTCTCTCTGAGAAAACCCCCGGACATGCCAGATTAGTGTTGTGTTTTCTTCCTTCAGGATAGCTGGAGCGCTGGCTGTCTCCCTCCGCACTGAAGGTTTGGCGTGTGATCATCCGCGTTTTTAATGCGGATGGTAGCGCGCTGGGAAAGCATAACCTCTTCAGCCGGTTTCTCAGAGGCGCGTGGCGCGTGATGATAATCCATCCCCGCCCCCTCTCTCACCCTCTTGGGATCTGTCTAGCCCAAGCAGTTATGATTAGGTCCGTTGAGCCACTCGATCAGTATATATACGTTCTGTCCCTTTAGGCAGCTCTGCTGATCGCGCTGGTATCAGGAGGGTTAAGATTCCGGTGGCATTTTCGGTCAGCGAATTGTGCCAGTAATTGGGCCGACCTACTCTCACGTTTAAATACCTGAGACCTCGGTTCACCTTGTGCCAAGGCTTCTACCACCCCCCTTTTTTTTATTAGGTGGTGAGCCTGCAAGCGCTGCCTGCGGAGGAGGCAGACTCAGCCTTTTCATTGCTATGTCCGCGCACTGCGCTTAACGTGACATGTAAGCATACGCAGCTCTTTTCTGTTATGATCAGCAGAAGGGAAGTGCTGTATTAAAATAGAGGTTGGTCCATTTTTTAATTTATGCCATCACCCTCGCTTCATGTGCCAGGGCGAGCTGTGTTCCCCGGGAGAGAGAGCACACTTAATAATAATAATATAATAAGCGGTGCCTCCTTTTCGGCGTGAGTACACAGCGCCTCTTAACAGATCATGTCGAGCTGCTGGCTGGGCGACACCTAACACATTATTGAGATTATTTCTCGAGTGGAGTCACTTTCCTCCTGGTTACTGGTTACCCCAGTCAATCAAGAGGAAATTAAGCTCGGTGTCAATAAATGCTTGCTGCGCCAGGCTCCCTAACCCGGAGATGCGTGCGCATTTTCTATTCTACTAGTAAGTTTCCCTTTTCAGGCGAACCCTAGAGAATTCCTCCGAGGCCCCCAGCACCTGACTCAGCGGAGGAGTCGAGTGCTTGGCTCAGTGTGTAGTCTGGTACGCCCATCTGGTCTACCCGCATACTGAGGTTCGGTGCCAGCTATGTGCATTCCCCTGTCTAGGTGATGCCATATGCATTATCCACCATGGTGTGTTCCCCCTATTCAGGCGGACCCATGTCTTCCCTAACCGCTAACCAGCTTATCATATGTAGCACTCCCCCTCAATAGGGCTAGTCCATATGCTCTCTTACCATCAAGTCTCCCCCTCCGGGTAGCAGGTGGTCTCCGCAGCGTCCTCCCCCTTTAGGGACTGGCACGCTTTCCCAACGTACTGTCGTATCTCTAAAATCCCTAGTCTATATTAGCTAGGTAAAAGCTCAATTACGACCCCCGATCTAAATTGTATTATTCCCATGTAATGGTAATTTTTGGGCCTAGGGGACGTTGGAAGGTTGCGCTTTTGGTGATGTCAGTGCGCTTACGCATTGCTTGGCAAACTGCACATCAGGAGCGTGACGGGCTTAGCTGCTGTGGCACTTTCCAGAACATCTCCCAAAAGTCTGTTTACAGACACACGTCTCCGTTCCCTTATTCGGGGAACGAGGGTTACGGACGTAACCAGACGATAGGTGCCACCTGCTGGAAGAGAGTCAATTAGCATTTTTAATGCAGAGTGGCTAGTAACTTTAGAAAACTACTAGCCACAAGTGGCTGGTAAGCTAAAATTTATGTTGAGCTCTGAGTATAATATACCTTATAGTTGTAGAAGTATATGTTGCGTTACCATAGCACATACAAAATCAGCAGATTAATTCTGTTAACAGTAATTCGTATGGTTCAAAAATACTATAATATTTTCTATAAATTACTGTAGTATTGTTTCATGTGTGAGTAGAGGCCAAAATATTAGAAAGCTATTTTTTTCACCAGTCAAAATTATTTGTATAGGTCTGTAATTTCTATCCTTTGGTGTAGTGTATTGTTAGGAAATATCATTTTACATTGCACTTTGCTGTTTATCATAATAATACAGAGTGATTTATTTTTAATTTTTTTATTTATTCAAATGGAGTTTGACTCAGCCGATCCTCCATGCAGAGATAAAATAAATCAGAAGAACATCTCTTAGACACTTCAAGAAACCTGCCTGCAAAGCTTCACTACTGGAAACTGCAAAATTATAGATTCATATAAAATTGCTGTAAAAATGAGGTTGCTTTCAAAAATAAATGAACTCATTTTCTTTATCAGTGAACTTGTATTAACTAAATTAAAACAACATTTGGTTGGCATTATCTATCACGTTTTCTTCTATCTTATTATTAGTTGTCTACACAAAATAAGGATGCACCACATTGCCAAACTGAACACTTTCCACATCAAAGTTTTGTTTTGAAATGGTTTAGAGAGTGAATAAGTGATGCATATATTGTATTGTAGTACCATTTTATTATGTAACATGTTATATAACCATTATTATTAATATAGCCGCAAGCGGCGATTGGTGTGGTTCAAGTGGTTTAGAATTAACAAAATGTTAACTAGGATTTTTGTTGAAATATATATACATTATAATCAATTTGCAGTGTAATTAATATAATGTTATAAGTGGAAAAATGTGTAAAGTGAAAGGTGAGATTGGATTAAGTTTTATTTTAAATGCAATAGGCTATCAGTGTTTTTCCAAACTGAAATGACCTTTGAATTCTCTTTTTAAATTCTAAACTGTTGCAAACTTCAAATTTACAAAGTATTTGGGTCACACTTTATTTTGATGGTTTAGTTGTTGAATTTAAGTTACATTGCATCTACATGCCAACTAATTCTCATTAAATTATAAGTAGACTGTTTGGTTGAGGTTAGGGTTGGGGTTAGGGTTAGTGTTAATTGAGCAAAGTTTCTTAAGGTACCTTTCCACTGAGTGGTACAGTACGGTACGGGTCACCTTTATCAGGCTTGCGTTTCACTACAAAGGGTACCCTTTTGGTGGGCGTGGTGTACTGCAGAGAGTTTCAGTCGACGTCATTCTCGCTCGAATAAATGTCTACAGTAAAGCTGTACAATTCGTTCACATTATATGAGAAGCTCTTCTAACAAAACAGATGCTTTAAACATATAAATACTTGTTAATAAATGTTTATTACTAACATTTCTATGAACATGATTTGATTATAACTGCAAATCAATGACAGTGTGACAGTGTTACAGCCTACTGTAACGTCTGCAATTATATAAAATAAATAAATAAATGCAACATATATGAACACATACAGACCCTTACAGTCTCCGATATGTTACCACTTATAGATAAACTACACACAGCATACATTAAGTCCTTATTTAAGTTCAAAAACAACACGCAACACATACATTAGCCCACAGTCAGAGCAAACCTCTCATCTGTATCTTTAATCTTCACCAGCACATGTAGCCTCTGTTAGAGAGTAATTCCGTCATTCCGAGTTCATAATAGTCCAAAAGGTGATGATAAACATGGCAGTTTGTTCATGATTTGTTCATGGCAGATTGTTCAGGTTGCTAAAACTATTTGCTCCTGTTTTGTTGGGCTTCTCCTTTTTTCTGCGCTTCACTCTCGCGTTTGTCTTTTTCTTTCTGAATGGATCAGATGTCGAAGAGGCTTTATTAATCACACACGTTATTATCTCCCTGGAGAAAGCGAAAACCGCTCGCACTTTTACAATTTTAGACGGCCTCGTAAAACAACAACAGGACACGGCAGATTCTTGGCTTTGTGGCTGTTCATCAAGACAACGACTAGGTTTGTTTTGAGGCCGGGTCATCCATATATCGTTATTATATGCATATAGTTGTCTCGGCTGTGCATTTAAAAACATGGCGACTTCATTGTTTTGATTCTGGCTAGCTCCACAAGATCGTGACGCATCTCTGTAAACCAATCAGCGTTCAGCTGCGCGTGTATCTCCACCTTTTGGTACCCTTTCTCGTCTTTGGTACCCTTTCGAAAGGGTGCTGAAAAAGTGGTACGGTACAGTTCAGTACGCTTTTGACAGTGGAAACGGCCATAAAAGTGTACCGAACCGTACCGTACCACTCAGTGAAAACGGGCCAATATAGTCAGTTAAATGTTTGTTGAAGGAGTAGTAGATCAGCAGATATTAAGCAGGCAGTCTACTAATACTCCACTGGACCATCAAAATAAAGTGTTAGCAGTATTTGTAAAATACAAAATACTGAAAAAAAACTATGACTAGTTGGTAAGGTTCTATATTTTTAAATATAATAAACAGTAAATTATTTAATGTATTGTTTGATTGACAGCAGATGTGTTTGAGAAGTGCTGTGCAGAATGAGCAGATCTAGCATGATATGAAATCAAGTGAATTTGTTAAAAACGTGTAAAATAAGCATTATTATACAATTTGCTACTTGCATATTGTAGTTGTTATTAATATTTGCTACACACTATATTTTGTTATTGTCTTTATTCTGCTATATAATATGTATTATTTCTCCTTAAATAATTATTTTTGTTTGTGATTCCACTTTTATATTAGTGATATTTATACTCTAATTAGTCTTATACATAGCTACACGAATACTATTTCATATTATATACAATTTCATTTGCTATTATTAATCATTTCAAATTAAATTTATTATTTTATTGTATATAATTTATACTATTATAATAATTTGTGATTCATTTCTTAAAAAAAAATCATTCATTAAATTATTCATTGTTATATAGATATAGATATAGGCTACTGCTGTACATTACTGTTTGAGGTCACATCTCACATTAAGAGGTGAAATCTGGAGCAACACTCCACAAGGTGCATGGGAACAAAAATAGTTTCCTTGTGATAAAGGAGATACATTTATTGATAATTCATTAGGGTTGGGCCATCATCCATCACCAATAAACTTCACGATGCTGAGCCAGCATCGCAATCCATTGCCCCGCCCCACATTTATATTGATTATTTGCATGTCATCTTAATAGCAATAACAGTCTTTTTATGAGCTGTGTTACATTTTACATATAGATGCCGACTGACAGCATTGTGAGGATTAAATGAAGGATTATTCAGTACCTCTCATGCTTAAAATGTGTAAATTCAGTGGCAAACGCTGTTACCTGCAAATCCCGTCCCACAGACTTTACAGTGAATGGCTTTAGTTATTTTCATAGCGGACTTGAAGCCACTGGAAGTCTTTTATCCACTCTTGGACAAGTGTAAATGGGGGATTAACATTCAGCACATGATCACTAATAAGATGTGTCATTATTAGTAACTTTAGTGGTTTCTAAAACTAAATCTGTCAGTGTTATTTTCATTCCCTCATGTTAAGCACTTCACATTTCCACGGTTGTAGCTCCTGTCATCTGAAGGCAGAAGGCATTGACTGAGTGATTGAACGCGAATGGATTGGTTAACATCAACTGTCAGTTCTAGAGCAGTTGGCCAATAGGATAAACACAAAGGCGGGCAAGCATTGCAGGCTTTTTTAACTTCAGCAAGTTCACATAACAACTGTTTTAATCTGTTCCTGAGCGCTGCGTTTGGCGTTTTTAGGTGCAAAGATGCATTCTGCATAAATGTCTCATAAATTCACACACACTATGAGGATTTTGCAGTGAAAACAGGTTGCACAAATTTATAAACTAGCACAAATGCTTTAAAATATTTTATTAGGTTGCATAAAATTTCGGGCGCATTTTTGCGACCAAAACCGTCAAGCTCTAGAATCTTTACTTTTTATTATTTCCTCATTATAATAATAATAAAATAAGGAAGTTATCATCAATCACAATAGAAATTGCAGTGAACTCCAAAAGAACTCTCGTCTCCTCCAGCAGCTGTGGGAAAAAGCCTTTATCACTCTGATAAGATCACTATGCCTATTCATGCCAGAGTTCCGCGAAAAAAAAAGTAATTGACAGATGGTAATTTGTGTGAAACTTTATTTATTTATGGTTTGGTTATGGGTAAAGCAAAGATCATGTGGATCAGGTAGTGAAAATGGTAGGCTACAATGAATTAATTTATGAATTAATTGATATTTAACAACAACCACCCCCGCCTACGATGCCATCGTCCATCGTGATGTTTCACATTAGACATCATACGATGCCAAATTGGTCAACATACCATAAAATATTCATGATATGTTTGAGCTTACTTACTTTTAAGTAACTGGAGTTTATTTACACCATAAAGCTATAATAAGTTAATAAATATAAGCGTTTTGTATCTGAGAAAACAGCAGCTCCACTGTTTAGCTGCGTCTGTTCATAGCACACTGATGACTGGATAAAGATGGCGGCCACGTTGATGTGAACAGACCAAAGCAACTCATTGGGCATCTTAGTTTTATATTAGTGTTATATTTAATATACATTATTAGATGTCAATGACAACAACCCACTCTTAGTAGGGATGTGCACATCGATTCCCTAATTGAGGTTGGAACTAAACTTTGCAGGACACCGGCCCTCTAGGACCGAGTTTGGGCACCCCTGTTCTATGCACTATGATTGTTAGTATGAATGGAACTCAAACTTACTATATCTGCCATTTTGTCGTGATAACATGACCTACCTGCGTCAGTTGCATTGCTTCATTCTAATTCATGAATTCTCTCGCGGTGCATCATAGAATAGCGTAGCTTGTATTAGATGCACACTTCAGAATCTCGCCGCATGTAGTAGGTCACCCGGGTCCTTCTTGCATACAGTTTTTCAATTCCTATGACTTTAGACATACTACTCAGCTTGCATAGTGTTTTTAGCATACTATATAGTATAGAAGTATGCAATTACAGACACAGCCATTGTCAGCTGTAGCAAGAGTTGATTGGCACAATGTCTGAGTTGTATGGGAGTTGTAGTTCAGGTGAGTGTACAGAAAGTGATCTTCCACTGCCAATCACAACAGTAGTGTTGGACAGACTAGATTTGTTACATTAATTACTAATAATCATATTGCTAATATCAAAATTCCTTGGACTTATTCTAGACACAGTAATGGGACATTTAGTTGCCTAAATTCTTGCAACTCAAGATCTCTTTTCTGGCCCATATCCTTACCATCTAGGAGTTACCCTAGTCTGCTGTTTCTGTCTCTGGAAAGTGAGATGAATGCAGTACCTGATGGTAGGAAGTTGCATTTGGTATGTGACTGTTAATATGCCTCTGATTATTAAACAGACCAAATAAGTAAGCACTTCCCATTTTACATGGTTGATGGAGGCATATATCCTTGGTGGAAAGCCATAAAGCCATACTTGAATTGGTGGATCATCAGGCTTCAACATTAAACTTTGTCTTCCATACAGAATGTTGCAGATTGATATAAAGATCCACAGAAACATGACAAGTACACACTTGATGTATACAATATAGCATGAAGTGGTACCAGCTGTGCTGGTTGTCATGACAGTGTCCAAGTTCTTGGATTTTCCACTTCTTCAAAGGCTTTGCGGGCAGTTGTTCCAGGACTGGGACTTTGGCTTACCTTGCATGAGGAGGGTGTTGGAATATCCTTGATAACTTCAATAGAAATTGGCCAAACCCAGGAACCACTGGTGGTCATTAACATACTTTGGAAATGGACAATCTAGAATAGCTTAAAATTGTTCCTGGTCCATTTGCATGCTTTCCTAGCAGATGATGTAACCAAGGAACTGTGTGGAGGAGCAATGGAATTTAAACTTCTCCAGCTTCAAGTAGAAATTATGTTGACTGAGCCATTGTAGGACCAGCATAATGTATTGGCAATGTTCTACCAGGTTTCAGGAGTAAATGAGATTGTAATTTATGTATACTATGACACACTTATGGAGTAACTCCTGGAACACCTCATTCAGAAATTCCTGATTCAAGTAAGGTGAGGACAGGCCATAGGTTTTTCACGCCTGGGTTCACAATAGGATGGCACGGGATCTCAGTATTATCAAAACACATATATTTATTAACAACACTTACGAAGATGAACATGTGTGATGTGTGAAGACAGACATCAACAGAGAGAGTACAGGACAAGGAACTAACAGAATACAAAGACTTAAATACACAGGAGATGACTTCACTGATTACATACAGGGGATGAACACAGGTGAAGGTGATGAACATACTAGGCTCGTTTGAGGTGAGCCTCATCTTGACTGCGATGTAGACGAGAGCAAGCGGCTGCAGTAAGAGGAGGGCTCAAAAAAATTAATCAGAAGTCGGACACGTCCCGAATCTCACTGGTTTGCCGCCTGGAAACGTCACCAGTGGTGAAGATCGCGTTCGTGTTTTTTATCGCGGACGGATGACCTCATGAAAAAAATACTATGGTGATTTATAGTAAATATTATAGTGTTTTTGAACATGTTTTTTCAGTATTGGGTTATGTTTTATAGTTGTTGTGATATCAGAGCAACTATAGAATTTAAATAGGCTATTTGTTATAATATGGTTCAAAAACACTATAGTATTCCTATAAATTACTCTAGTATGTTTTAAATGTGGGAGTAGATGCAATTGAAATATCACTGTTTTTACAAAAAGATGGTCATAATCACAGAAGATGAACAGCTCATTACTTAAAAGGGTGTATTTAAAATATAAATCTGTATATTCAACAGTGGTAAATGTTAAAAGAATGTCAAAATAAACAGCTTATACAGCAAGAAAGCTTTTAAGAAATCTAATTTGGCTACATTATAAATTAAGTAGCTATAGCAAGATGCTTTTGAGTGACAGGTCATGACAAATGTTTGTTTATTTGTTTTGCAAGGAATGTCCCTAGAATTTGGCATTTTATTGAACAAGTGGTCCATTTCTATAGTCATTTCAGACTTTCTATAGAGGGCATTAGAAGGTATAAAGGGAAATGCAACTGAAGACAAAATTATTAGCCCTCTTGTGAAGTAAAAAAAAAAAATGGTATTGCATCAAATATGTAAAAGTGTTGTTTAACAGATTTTGTTTTCAACAGTTTTATAAACTAATTTCTACGAACTAATTTCTTTAGTCTTCGCCATGATGACAGTATTATATTCTGTTTTTTACATAATGTTTTACTTGTTTTTTGCAAGATAATAGTATTCAGCTTAAAGTGCAATTTAAAGAGTTAAATATAGATTAATTATGTTATTAAAAAAATGAGGAAAGCCATTGGACAACAGTGGTTTGTTCTGCAGACATAAAGAAATTCTAAAGGAACTAAATATATTGACATGCTTATTAGGCCTATATAAACAGCTTTTACTCCAGCCAGATGAAAATAAACAGCCTAAGACTTTCTCCAGAATAAAAACTATAGGCTGTAGGAAATACTGCAAAAATGTTCTAGGTCTATTAAACATAACTTTTGACTTCATGTGTGTGTGTGTGTGTGTGTGTGTGTGTGTGTGTGTGTGTGTGTGT
>CAIGQZ010023829.1:0-10920 GCA_903798205.1 Danio tinwini
AAAAACAAATACTAAGTAAGTCAATGGTTACAGGTTTCCAACATTCTTCAAGATATCTTCTTTTGTGTGTAACAGAATAAGAAACTCATAAAGGTTTGAAACAAGGATGCTGAAAATCATCTTTTTTTCAGATTTAAAAAACCTAGTTTTAAAGAGACAAAAGGAAAACAAATTGTTATTTGTAATTTGACATTTATTTTTATTATTAAAGCAATAATTCACTCTAAAAAAATCTAAAAGTAATTATAAAGTAAAAAAAATTATTGATAAATGATAATAATTGCATTGCCAAAATAAATGGACTACAGTCTCTAGTATTCAATAAAAAGCATGGATTTAATATAGACATATAAACAAAGATAAGAATCATTTGTTTGTTTTGCAGTTTTAAAAACAATATAACAAAAGCAAAGATAGATCTGAAAGTAAGTAAATACAACATTAGGAACTCAAGTAAAACAGGCCTCATAAGAAACAGTGACCAAAGACTTATAAAAGTGAAATAGATTTGTTTAAATTGCGCTAAATGAAGAAACCCACAATTACAGCATTTGTTTGCTATTGTGCTATTAACCTGCATTAAACTAAAAGCATACTTAATTGTGGCTTTGTCTCTGCAGTAAATGTTCTCTTAAATAGAGTAATTGCTCTATTATTGCTGATGAATCTGACAGTGGCAGGAATTAATTACTGTCAGATTGTACGGTGCGTATCATTTAGACGGGCGTCTATTTGGCTGCTTGCTGACATGGAAAATATATTCAAATATTCCAATGACTCCTCGCTCAGTGGTGGTTTTGAGTTTGTATTCATAAATAAAAAATGCCCTTTTATTTCGCTGCACAATTTACATATGCATATTAATAATTCATGCATTTGAAAGGGAATGAAAGCCAGAAGATTGAATTTCTCTGATGCTGACAGGTGGCTAAACATGTAACGTATCATACGTAGTGTGAAGGCTGTTCAACAATAAAAAAAAAGTTGAAATATAAAAAAGAGAGTGGATTTTGATTGGGTTTCGAAGCAGGAAGAGCGTTTTAAAAAATCATTTGATAAGAAAAATTGACCAATATTTACTTAATTTTTTTATGATAAAAAATCCTTCATTCATTCATTTTCTTTTTGGCTTAGTCCCTTTATTAATCGGGGGTCGCCACAGCGGAATGAACCGCCAACTTATCCAGTGTCATGATCACCAGCGATCTAAAACACCAGAGATCGCTGGAATACATTCTTAAACACATGACTACAAATCTTCTGGTAAATGGACTACAAATCCCAGTCATGCACCACACATGCACAACCGGTTCCAGATCCTGAGTGATTGCACTCACAGCTGATGCTGCTCAATGTCTGATTGCACATACATATATTTGGCTCACTTTGAGACACTTATGGCTGAGTCTTGTTATCTGTATAGTGACATTACAACGCGTTTTCCTGGTTTGTTTTCCTGTGTTTTGACCCTCGCCTAGTGGTGGGCAAAGCGAGGCTTCATGAAACACCGAAACAGTCGAAGCAAATGTGTTGAAGCTTCAAAATGTTTCAAAACCCCACTCTACGGTGACACCTAGTGGTCATTTTTTCAGGTATTGCACTGGAACAACTTCAGCAAAGAACAGTTGAGCAAGTTGAGGTATTAAAACCCCACTTTGTAGGATTGAACCTTTGAGTAATTTCAAGAGTTCACACTTAGCTGATGATTGATTATAAAGCTTGTTTGGCATGCTGTCTCGGGAGAGAGCCCTGAGCTCATGAGATCCTCGAGCCCGGGGCACCCTCCCGTTGCAAGGCGAGATCGAGCTCAGGTAGATCTCGAGAACTCCACCGTCGTAGTGATTGAAGAGCAGTTAGTAGTTCTCTTTAACGAGATAGGTACTAGATAGGGAGCAAGTCTATAGTGTTGGTTAATCAATAACTTAGGTTGCATATTTTTAATCGGTGGGAGGAAACCGGAGAACCCGGGGGAAACCCACATGAGCATGGGGAGAATGTGCAAACTCCACACAGAAATGCCCGCAGGTTGGTAAAGCCTAGAACCATTGACATTCTTGCTGTGTCTTATGTGTTTTATTTCAGCTAGAATAAAAGCAGATTAATAAAATTTAAACACCTTTTTAAGGTCAATTTTATTCGCCCCCTTAAGCTATATATTATTTTTTTCGAGGCTCTACAGAACAAACCACTGTTATACAATGACTTGCCTAATTACTCTAACTTGCCTAGTTAACCTAGTTAAGCCTTTAAATGTCACTTTAAGCTGAATACTAGTATCTTGAAAAACATCTAGTCTAATATTATGTGCTGTCATCATGGCAAAGATAAAAGAAATTAGTTATTAGAAATGAGTTATGTCAATAGAAATTGAGGAAAAAATATACAGGAGGGCTAATAATTCTGACTTCAACTCTTTGTAGCGGACTTTGTCTCTCGCCACAAAGAATTCCCCGACACCACTGGCTTTGGTAGATCACGTCTGCAGTTTATTAAAGACAGGACAGTGATAATCACCACACAGCACACTCTCAGTTCTCTGTTCGGTCTCACTCAAGTCCAAATCCGTTCTCATTTTACAATAAACTCTTTTTACACAACATTTTGTTTCTCTTGTTTTCGTCAAACACACAATATACATCACATACGCACAACCTTGCATAACATTAATAATAATATACACAATTAAATATTATATATTAATAAGTAACATTTATATATTTCTAAACTTTCCTACATTGAAAATACAGAAAATTGTTTTAGACTATCATAAATTGGATCGTATAGTGGTTATTATTTTGTTACAATTACATACCTGCAGTTTATTAAAGACAGGACAGTGATAATCACCACACAGCACACGCTGTTGAAAAAAAAGAGAAAAGTGAACCACTGTCCCCATTAACACTGAAGCAGATTAACAACTCAAAAATACATGACTACAAAGGCACAAACTGGACATAAAACGACAATATTTCTTGACAATTTTAACTGCATGACGATTTCAAAGACATAATCCACTTTTTTAAAATATATTTATATAGGAGACTTCCGGTGGCGCGCGCTGCAAGATGGCTGCTCAGCACTAAGCTCCTTACAAATACCTCCGATCATAACGTATTTTCCTTCAAATTGAGGATACATTCTTTACTAATATAACACACCAACTCTTTCTAAAGAATGGCAACTAGTAAGAAGGCGATGTCTCCTCAAAAACAAGCTACAGGAAGCAAACGACTAAAAACGCTCGATGACGACGTGGCCTCCATCGTCAGCCACGCAATTGAAGCACAGCAGGAAGCTTTGCGTGGAATGGTCTTCGGCATGTTAACAGAGGCAATAAAGTCCGCCCTTGCTCCTTTCAATGACTACATTAATGAAAATGGCACTGTTCTTCGAGCTCTAAAAGAAGAAATAGACGCTATGGGTAAGAATATGGCGTCGATAACATCAAAAGTAGATGATCTACAAGGAAACCTTCGCAAAACTAAAAAAGATACAAATCATTGCTTGTCTCAGCTTGACCAAATACAACGAAAATACACGGATTTGGAAGATCGCTCACGACGCAACAATGTCCGTCTGGTCAACTTACCCGCGGGAATGGAAGGAGACGACCCCATCGGCTTCCTTCAAAAAATGCTACCTACATGGATTCCGGACCTGTCAAGGCGTTCAAATCCAATAGAGATTGACAGAGCTCATCGAGTTTACTCGAATTCTAATTCAAACAGATCACGAGCGATGATATTTCGACTCCTTCGTTATCCGGACAGGCAGGCCATACTTCAAGGCGCACGTAAAGCAAAGCCCACGCTGCCCGGTGGATTGCGTCTGGAATTCTATGCGGACTACAGCGCCGCGACCGCACAGAAGAGAAAAGCGTTCTCGGCCGTCAGATCCAAACTTCAACAGAAAGGCGCGGAAACCTTTCTAATTTACCCAGCAATACTGAAAGTCTCATTCAAAGGTCAAAAACACTCGTTTGAGTCGCCGGATGAAGCCGAGAAATACTTCGAGGGACTAGAGCGAACAACGTCACCGACTGCTCGCAGATCCTTACATCATCAGTTCCAGGATGCAATGGAAGAAACGGAGTAATAGACAATACTGGACTTAACATCACGTAAATGACATAACAAACATTATTTTAGCCCCCTAAATGACCAAACTATACGGTAACCAATTATTATTATTTTATTTTGTTTTATTGGCATTTACAGTTACAGTCAGATATTCGTGATACTATTTTTGCTTATTGTAGATAAAGTGGGCTATGTGTCTTGGTTTAAGATAGGAACAGCACATATTCAAAACTTGTTACATGTTTAAATAGAGTTGATACTGATACACTGATGGATGTTACACTCCTCAGCTGTTTAATGTCAGGAGGTACGAGAAGGCGAATAGTGTTTAGACATTGCCTCGCGATCGCCACAGACGCTCGTTATTAAAGGGGTTAGGGAAGGGGTGGGGCACTCAGGAATAAAATATGCAGGAATTTTTATATTATTTTCATATATATCCACGAAATTTCTACGTTCAAAATGCACCTACTATAACAATCGTTACATGTTTATTTGTGAAAGCTTTATGACCAGAGATTATGGTTAATTTGAACATTATGTCTCTTAACGTTAGAGGGTTAAATTCCCCTAGTAAACGGACTAAATTTCTAGATTATCTTCGCAGGAAAAACATAGACGTTGCACTTATCCAAGAAACCCATCTAAGGTTAGCAGATGTCCAGCGATTACAAAACAAACATTACATTCCTATAGTATCTTCAGGTTATAACTCTAAACAAAGAGGGGTGATAATATTATTTAAAAGAAATCATATTTTCAGTATTGAAAATCTTGGATCAGACAATAATGGTAGAATGGCATATTGTTGTACTACTATAGGAGGAAAGAAGCTCATGTTTGTCAATATTTATGCCCCAAATTCTTATGATGCTCCTTTTTTCCCAGACATTTCAAAAACTCTTTTAGCCCATAATGAATATTCACTTATTATTGGAGGAGATATGAATACAGTAATGGACACTGTTTTAGATAGATCCAATCCTTCTGTCCCAATGATACAACCCCAGTCCTCAAAAGCATTAAATTGGTTTACTAAAGACCTAAATGTGAGTGACACCTGGAGGTTACTCAATCCTGATGTGAAAGACTACACTTACTTTTCACCAAGACATAAATCCTATTCAAGAATAGACTACATTTTACTATCTCCTTTGATATTTTCAAGTGTAAAGAACATAGAATTTTTACCACAAAGTATTTCTGACCACAATGCAATATTAACATCTCTGCAATTCAGTACACTCACCAAACCTTCTAGATGGAGATTCAATACTCTTTTGCTCAAAAATGAGGAATATATTTCACAACTGAGATCAGAATTAACTGAATTTATTAGCTTTAATCAAAACTCTGTTTCTAATCAAGATATGTTTTGGGCCTCTATTAAAGGTTTTTTAAGAAATAATGCAATTTGCTTTTCTGCAAGGCTTAAAAAGAACTATCTTCAACAAATATCATCACTAGAAAAAAGGTGTGGTGAATTGGAGCGGGAATTAGGAAATAATTTTTCAGCAGAAACACAACAGAAATTAAAGGTAGAAAGAGCTACACTTAATGACTTGCTTAGACAAAGAACTGAATACTTGATGCACATCACAAAACATAAATACTACATAGATGGAAGCAGACCGAGCCGACTCCTTGCACTCACTTTAAAAAAACATGAGCGACGCTTTAATGTACATGCAATAAAAAACTCTGAACAGGTTCTCACCTCAAACCCCTCAGATATTAACAAATCATTTAGAAAGTTTTTTGAAAAATTATACTCTTCAGAAACACAAACTAACACGGATCATTTAGGGATTTTTTTTGAGACGTTAAATTTAACAAAACTTTCTAAGGAAGATGCGGATAATCTAGATTCAGAAATAACTCTAGATGAATTACATAATGCAGTTATGGATTTACATACAGGGAAATCTCCAGGTATTGACGGCATTCCTGGCGAATTATATCTAGTGCTATGGGATTTACTGGGACACATTTGGCTACAAACAATAAACAAGGCCATAACTAAAGGCCATTTTCATAAAGATCTTAATACTGCTTTAATTACTGTTTTACCTAAACCCGATAAAGATCTTACTGAATGTTCCAATTATAGACCTATTTCTCTGATTAATGAGGATATAAAAATTTACGCTAAAGTTATTGCTAAGCGTCTACAATCAGTGATAAGTAAATTAATTCATCCAGACCAATCAGGTTTTATAACAGGACGTTTGGCCTCAGATAATGTTCGCAGAGTATTACATGTCATAGCTGAATCAGGGAAGTTAAAAACACCTAGTGGCCTTCTCTTTATAGATGCCGAAAAAGCCTTTGATCGCCTTGAATGGGGCTATCTATGGTACACTCTGAAAAAATTTCATTTCGGCGATCAATTCATAAAAATGATTCAAACCCTATACTCTAATCCCTTGGCTAGAGTAACTACAGTTGGAACTATTTCAGACACTTTTTGTATTAATAGGGGAACAAAACAGGGGTGCCCTCTCTCTCCTCTTTTGTTTAATCTATCAATAGAACCACTGGCTCAATTTATTAGACAATGTAAAAGTATTACCCCAATTAAAGTAGGCTCATCTATCCATTCTATCTCTCTATATGCTGATGACACACTTTTATTTCTATCTGATTTACAAAATTCACTTCCCAATGCTCTCAAAGCTTTAAAAGAATTTGGAAGAATTTCTGGTTTTAAAATAAACTATTCTAAATCAATTCTGATGCCCCTTAACGCAATTGGCCATAACATTACTAATAATATTAATATAAAGATATCAACAAAAGTCAAATATTTAGGAATTGAGCTGAGACCAACCTTACAACTCATTCCCAAAATAAATTATATGTCAATTTACGGTAAGGTTGAGGCTGATATCCAGAGATGGATGCACCTACCCTCATCACCATCTGCCAGAATTTCAACAATAAAAATGAATATCTTGCCCAGAATTAATTTCATAAGCTCCATGCTTCCCCTCCCTCCACCACCAAACTATCGGAAAAAGTTAGACTCGATCTTAAACAAATTTGTTTGGAATGGAAAACGTCCCCGCGTAAAATGGTCCACTCTCCAGAAAAACAAAACAGAAGGTGGCTGGGCCTGCCCTAACTTCAAATTGTACCACTGGTCCTTTATTCTTCTCTCAGTTGTGAAATGGTTTGAACCTGATATGCAATATACCTGGAAAGAAATAGAAAAAGACCTTATTTTTCCAACACGTCTGCAAGACTTCCTATTCTCAGGCTTTAATCACAGGAAATGTATATTGCGCTATGGACCTATCTTATCTTATACGCTTCAAATTTTTAAAAAGATAGAAGCTTCCTTTCCTTCTAAAACCGCTTGGCATACTCATTCTCCTCTGTGGCACAATATAAACCTACTTTCTGGTCGACAACCTTTTAATCAGCCGTCATGGGCTAATAAAGGTATTCTAACATTAAAAGACATAAATGGAGAAAAATCAATCCTAGATTTTCAAGAGCTGGTTAACAAATTTAATATATCCCCCAACACTCTATTTATATATTTTAAAATAAGGGCAGCACTAAAAGCTCATAAGACACCATGGGGTATGGATCTTCATACCCATCCGATTGTGAAATGGATATACAATGCTCCAAGAAAAGGAACTATCTCCTATCTCTATTGCTGTCTTTCTAATATTAATGCACACACTTTCTCAAAAGAAAGACTATGGCTATCTGATTTGTCTCTACCCAATACAACTATCGATTGGGATACTGTATGGGATAATACATTCCACGCTTCCACAAACCCTAATCACCAGTTTATTCATTTTAAAACTATTCACAGGGCATATTTAACCACACGTATACGACATATAATAGGTTTATCTCCACATCCTTACTGTAAGTTCTGTGAACCACAACGTCCAGATACCTTTTTACATATGATGTGGGAATGTCCGGAGGTACAAAAACTTTGGGATTCGGTGCTAGACATTTTATTTAAAGTTACAAAAATTTGTTTTCCCAAGGATCCTGTATTGTTATTATTGAATGATAACTCTCAATTTCCTTTAAATGCAAAGGTCCGTAAATTTTGGTTAGCTGCTTCAACTGCAACAAAGAAAATGTTGGTACAGAGGTGGAAACCTCCTCATGATCTCTCAGTTAAGCACTGGTTACATTCACTATTGGAAATACTTTATCTGGAACTGTCATCAGCACGGATCAACCATGCTAAACTGGACATTCTTACAGTATGGAAAATCTATATATGCGACGTCAAAGAAATCTTGGACACTTAACCCTCATCTGATATTACGAATGTCAATTTAAATGTAATTTATCTGATGGCTTGGTCTAAACTACAGTTATTCTGTGTTTCCTGATGTGCTTATGATGGGGTGGGGGGATGGGGGATATATATGGGGTAACATTTGTTAAAAGTATTTTTCTGACTAATTGTAAACATTGTATATTTTCATTTTTGGAAATAAAAACTGAATTACAAAAAAAAAAATATATTTATATAGCAACGTCGATAGGAAAATAATATATAATCCGCCATTAAAAAATTGGCGCGGGCGGTAACTTGAACCAAGGCAATAACAGCTCATAACACAAAACTCATTTTATACTGAAAAATAATGCTTAAGAAGCACACTATTTGACTCAATCCAGTATCAAAACATGTCATCCACTGATATGAACAAATATTTTAACTTAATCGGCTATATTTTAACCTTTTATCACGGAGCACATTCACATCATACCTGTCTCACTCAAGTCCAAATCCGTTCTGACGACGAGAGCGGGACGACAGCTAAAGGAAGTGACATCACTCAACGTAAAACTGAAAAATGCACATTTCCCATATACTAAACATAACATAGAATTTATAGGCAATTTATTTATTTTATTGGGCAAATATTATATTCACAAATGTAAATTTTCTTCATCATTACCTTAGTTGCAGGATTTGCTTTGTGACTTAAATTGTTTAATTACTACTTTACAAAATATTTACAGCAAAAAAAGTGTTAAAATTGTAAAAAAAATTTACAAGGACTTTGTAAATAGTATTTAATTTGATAAGTTGCCTCTGTACTCAGTTTTTTATTATCTTATTTTATTACTTTTTTATATTTGTTATTATTGTACTTGATGTCATCCATTGTTATGGTTAATATGTTTGTATTGCTAAAACACAATAAAAAAAATAAAAAAAAAATAAAAAATAAAGAGACCAGCTGCAATAAAAAAAAATTAAAATTTTTTAAAAAAACATTTAAATACTTTTATAAGGTTATTAATTATTTTATTTGGAGGAAAATTATAAAAATAAGAAAATAGCATTATTTATTTATAAAACAAATTAAAAACGAAATCACTACTTGTACTGTGTACTGTATGTAAAACTTTTTGTACCAATGTAAAACACTTAAAGAGAAATGTAAAAATGTCATGCATGCTGGGAAATTCAATTTACGGTTATTCACCGTATTTAGGAAACCTTTAGTCAGGTTACAGGTTTTGTTTTCACTGTATTGTTTTAAATTCGCTTGAAATCATGGCCATTTGTTTTTTAACAGTCAACCTTTATTTTGATAAGTGCACAACCAACACCGTATCATCAATGCATGCATGTGACTTTTGCATGGCCAAGACTCACTCTTTTCCTCAAAATAATCAAGCTCTAGTTTAATCATGCAAATCTGTCTGTGTGCAAACAGCATATTCCCTCTTAAAGGACGTGAGAAAGCGGCACATGTCTGCTGGTGCGTCTGGTATGCACATTTCCATGCCAACTGTCGCTTCGTGTCTTGTCATATTAACGCTGTCCCTTTTAATTAGCAGTGTCAGGTCAACGCTAACCTTTTCCTCCTCCATGCATCAGTATTAGAGAGCCTGAAACATGCAAATGAAATGCATTTCAGTGTTATTTGATCAAAACCAGGCCATTACAGCCATAATCATAACTCTAATACAGTTGAAGTCTATTTTTATAGCTATTATTCAGCTTAAAGTGACATTTAAAGACTTAACTAGGTTAATTAGGTTATAGACAAGTTAGGGTAATCAGGCAAATCATTGTATATAAGAGGTTTGTTCTGTAGACAATCAAATATTGCTTAAGGGGGCTAATGATATTTGCTCTAAAATTGCTTTTAAAAAATTAAGAACTGCTTTCATTCGAGCCGAAATAAAACAAATCAGACTTTCTCCAGAAGAAAAAATATTATAGGAAATACTGTGAAAATTTCCTTGTTCTGTTAAAAATCGTTTAGGAAATATTTGAAAAAGAAACTTCACAGGAGGGCGAATAATTTTGACTTCATCTGTATGTGCTCCTCAGAAATCATTCATCTGCTGGACAACAGATGGAGGGGGGGAAATAAAGCGGGAGACGGAAGACAAAAGCAAAGGTCTGTTTGAGGAATCAAGCACAGCGTGACTCCGGGTAATTAAAGTGGAAGCTGGTGGCATCATTTCTTAAGGACTCCGACTCAATTAATCATGCAAATCTGAGAAATGCAATGCAAAAGGCGTATAATTCGTTCATTTCCAATGCGATGAGAGTTTGTCAGCAGCAGGAGGGATTGTTATTTATTATTTACCTTTAATTATGCTGTTTATTTTTGTGTTTATTATGTTCTCTTATTTATTATGTTATGTTGTTATTTTATTTGTTGTTTTATGTGTTCTGCTGTTACGTTAATTATTATGTTATTTCACGTACTATGTTATTTATCTCCTTTTATTTATTATGTTGTTAATAATTTTTTAATTTATTATGTTATTTATTAATTATGTTATTTATTGTTTTATTTATTATGCTATTTATGTTATGTTA
>CAIGQZ010024008.1:0-10900 GCA_903798205.1 Danio tinwini
ATATATATGAGCAATATCACAGTCGTAGCACTGCGATGTGGCTGTATATCCGCATTGGTGGAAGGTCACTGCTATGACATTGATATTGCATCTATACAACAGTTTAATCTTGTATATAAATAAGGAACACAGAGAGTCTCAAAAACTCTTTTGTATGAGGAACTACTTTCTTTCGCCGTTCATTCACATCTGCAGCTGACATCAGAACAGCAGAAACCGCTGCTCATTCACCAACGTCACTGTAGAGCTAGTGTTTGAATGATTCTCTAGCGTAATGTCTAAAGTGATGACAGAACAGCTGATTTTGCTCACATTTTAAGATTATAAGGCTGAACAACATAAAATGTCATCAGTCTACAGAGATTTCCCAATATTTCTCTGTTACAATCGGACCACAATAATTAACCCTGAAAAAGCCAAAGCAAACACTAGCAGATTACTATGCTATAAATACAACACTACATCATACACAAGAGAGAGATCGACTGAGAATGTCACTTAACTGTTCTGTAATGATTTGATTAGCTGTAGATTGAAATTGATGCTGAGTTTTTCTCCTCTAGGGACTTATTTTGTGGTCTTTGTCGCCATCTTGTGACAATGTCATGGCCACCGACGCGCTGAATCTCTGAAATTATAAATATTCAAAATAGGCACTATCCTTATAAATAAACTCCATAGTTGCAAAAAAAAGCCTCAAAAATACATGATGTTGTCCAACAAATATCTCTTTTAAATTCATATTTTAATAGGAAGCTATATACAATATTATAATTGTGCATATACATTAGATTAGTCAGTACTGAAGCCAAATTTGGAAATTATCTAACAAAATAACTTATGATAACAGTCCCAAAAATATACATCCACATTTATATGTTATAGAAAAATATTAAATACAAATTGTAAAAAGAGGAAAAATCAAGAGAAGCAAAAAAAGGAGAAAATTTTGTAGGTTGTAATTTTATTTTGCAGTTTTTTTTTTTTTTTGCTTGAATTGAATTATATTATCTTTTAATTTCTAAATGTTTGGTGACTACAAAATTATTTTGATAAATATATCTGTTTAATAAATCTGTTTTGTTTAAATGCACCAAAATACACTGCCTATATTCACTAAGAAATGAAAGAAAATATTAATTTTCAAAACGGGCTGTACTTAATTATGCTGAGCACTGTGTGTGTGTGTGTGTGTATATATATATATATATATATATATCTACACACTGCAAAAATGCTTTTCTTATTCTTACTTTTCTAGTCTAAATATCTACAATTTCTTAAATCAAGAAGCATTTTCTAGACTTGTTTTTAGTAATAAAATGCCAAAAATCTGCCGAGGGTAAAAAAAAACAACAATCTTATGTCAAAATCAGAAGCAAGATTATTTAGCTCGTTTTAAGGAAAAAACTCACTTCATTTTTAGATATTTGGACTAAAAACAACACAACAAATGTATCCTAGAAAAGCATCTTTTGCAGTGAAAGGTGTTAGTGACAGTTTTCCAGTGTAGGCTTCATTTACATATCAAAACAGTTTTCCCGCCAACTCTATTCACTATGGTTAATCTACATTGATTATCCACAAAATGGATTTAGCGGGAAATATCTAGCCTACGTCACTCGTTCTTGCGTGTTTACGTCACGTCCGTAAACAACACTAAAATGAAGAAATGCTGCTTCTTTATGGATCGAAAGCATCAGGTTTTGGCTTTGGCTATAGCCTTTATCAAAAAATGAACAAGTGAGCAGGTGAGCATAAGTAGTTATCCAAACATTGATCGGGGAATCCAACATCACCAAATCCACCATCGTCCAAAGACAACATTGACCTTAAATCCAAAACAGACTCGATAAAAGCACGTTTCCGAACACAATGTAATTAGGATACGCATTGTTTTAAATTCATATCGCAGAATGTCAGATCTGCTGTGATATGCTTATATTAATATACGGGTAGTCTAGCCATGGGGATTCCTCAGGCCAGATACAGCGATGACGTAGAAAAGAGCTACTCTACTAGAAACATGCAGTGTAGTGTTTCGACCACAGATGGCGACAAAGAGACTGGAGATCCACCTTGAATGAACTTCAGATTGTTGACACGTTTTATTTCTATTAATTCAATTCATATAGCGCTTTTACAATGTAGATTGTGTCAAATCAGCTTAACAGTAAATTCTAGTCAATTGAAACTGTGGCAGTCCAGTTAGTACTGTTTTTATTTCATTAAAACACAAAATATCATGCAATATTTTACAGGATTGCATTGGAATATAGGGAGATAGACAGCGTGGGACTAATTGTTGGTTTATTTGTAAGCATATAATTTCTTTATGAATTCAATTTATTTGTATTAAAAATAACTCTTTGATATGTTTTCTTAACTCAATTTAAAAGTACACAAAACTTAGTAACCTTCAATTGTTAATGGGCTGTACTCAATCATGCTGAGCACTGTATGCCTATCTATCTTACTCTTTAAATAAAGGCAAAAATAACCCAACACTTTTAACACTTAAACACTTTCACTACTACTTTCCTTCAAAAGTAACTTGTTACTTGTTTAAAGTGAGTTTAGTCTAGCTCATAAAGCTTAAATATGTTTTGGTGAATGCATTAAATTTACAGAAGTGATTTATTCATGTAATGCATGTTAAATCAAGTCAAGTGTCTAGCTCAGAGATGGCCAAAGTTGGCCTGTGGTAACCTTTGATTTGGCCCGCCATCCCATCTGAGAATAATGGGGATGGTTAAGAGATTGTCTGTGTAAATTTAATGTAACCCTATGTTTGTTTGCTAAAAGCTAACTGAAATCAAATGTTTCAATTAAATGGTGTAAATTAATCAGATTGTGTTTTAATGTTCATACTGTCACCCCGACAATGCAAAGACTTTGGTGAGCAAATCAATTCTGCTTGACCTGTGTATTCAACATTGAACTCCACTGTGTTTTTTTTTAATGTGATTGTTTATGTTTATTGCTATAAGTTATTATTTTAAAAGTTATACTGCATTATTTAATACAATTTAAATGAATATTTTCTGTTTATTTTGAAATATTTATTTTGAAATATTATTAAATTAACTAGGAAGTTACCCACGGCAACTTTAATGTAATTTAGTTTGGTATATTTACTTTTGGCTCACAGCTCTTAATGATATTTGGGTTTTGGCCCTTCATACGAAAAAGTTTGGGCAGTCCTGGTCTAGCTACTATGTTTATAATTTAGTAAATAAAATATTAACATATGAGTACAATAATGTTCCATCATCAAGCAACGTACTTAATAACTGTATTAAAACATCAATTAATAAACGAGCACATGTTTGATTGTAATTTAAATGGTGAAAAGCGTCTTGCTGACAAATGGGTGAAGGAGGACGCCAAAGTATGAAGTCATTTGAATATTTTGAGGTCAAGTTGTGATCCTTCAATACACTTTAATAATGATTCGAGTCCTAAACATTTTATTTTGTGTGTATTTGATTAAACTATTGTTACACTGGATGCCAGTTTATTGCGTGTCTTCTTTAAATCACAGTTGTTTTGGTGTTGTGGGCGGAGTCAGCAGCATTGCCGGCCGCTGATTGGCTGCTGCGCGATGCTGATGCGGGACAGTGTTGACGCTTCGGTTCTGCTGTTTGGGATGGATTGAGCGGTTTCCCCGGCTCCGGATCACCGTGTTCGGTTTGAGGATTGCAGTGAGGCCCGCTGAGCTGGAGCCCGGAGCTGGAGCATGATCCACCGGCGGAGCTTTCTGTCTCAGGTGTGTGTCTATGAGTGAGCGAGGGCTTCATTGTCATGTCCGTGTGTCTCTGTGTGTGTGTGTGTGTGTGTGTGTGTGTCTCTGTGTGTCGATGGAGAGTCATTTACCACTGCAGACGCGCGCGCAGTCCTGTGGAGATCGCGTTTCATCGTGTTTGAGTGCGTGTGCGCGCGAGTGTATGTGTGCGCGTATTTTGTTCTGATCTTCTACTGGTGATTGAGGGAATCTCTATCTCTCTCTCTCTCTCTCTCTCTCTCTCTCTCTCTCTCTCTCTCTCTCTCTCTCTCTCTCTCTCTCTCTCATTGAAATGGGTAAGCTAAAATTAGCCATAGTGTATGTGTGTGTGAATGAGTGTGTATGGGTGTTTCCCAGTGATGGGTTGCAGCTAGAAGGGCATCTGCTGCGTAAAGCATATGCTGGATGAGTTGGCGGTTCATTCCGCTGTGGCGACCCCAGATTAATAAAGGAATTAAGCCGAAAAGAAAAAGAATGAATGAATGGTAACTAAAATGGACAAATACTGTAATAACTGTATTGTTATGACTCTGTACTGACTCTTTTCACAAACCTCACTCCACAAAATTTATTTATGTTGTCCCAACACAAATCGATTAAGTTAACTTAACACTTTTAACAAATTCATGTGGATTGAACATAAAAAAATTAAGTTGTCCCTGTGAAATCTCAAGAGTTGTGTTGTTTCAGCTCATTTTAAATAAGCACTTTGAACACATTTTAGAAAATGTTTGATGCGATGTTATGATGCGTTTAATGGTCATCATACTCTTAAATCCTTTAAAGTTTTTAGTATTTAGATTTTTTCTACAAACATTTGAACATTTATATGCATCTATGTATGATATTTATCATCTTTGCATCAAATTACAAAAAACGAATTACCATTTCTGAGGTGTTTCTAATGCAGCGTCTGTTGGGCTGAGAGTAAATCTGATGTTGTTCTCTCCTCTGGTTGCAGTTATAAGTCTCACACAATTTTTTTCCTTCTTTTGAAAGTCTTGATAACACCATCATGGAGTTTTTCTTTTATTATTTCAGCAAATAGGATTGTAAAAAAAAATATTTGTTGTACTTTCCCATTCACTGCGCTTTAAGTTTACCCAGCTATGACGCCTTTAACAATAACAAATACAACCTTATTGTAAAGTGTTACCATAATAATAATAATAACAACAACAACAATTGAAGAGTTCAGATGCAAAACCCTCTAATCCAGGGGTGTCCAAAATCGGTCCTGGAGGGCCAGTGTCCCGCATAGTTTAGCTCCAGCTTCCTTCAACACACCTGCCTGGAAGTTTCTAGTATACCTAGAAAGAGCTTGATTAGCTGGTTCAGGTGTGTTTGATTGCGGTTGAAACTAAAATATGCAGGACACCGGCCCTCCAGGACCAAGTTTAAACAGCCCTGCTCTAATCCATCAGACCTCTTTTTTTGTAAATAAGCATTTTCTATCAGGCTCCTCTGATTACGTTCAGAAGATTCATTTTATAGGTACTTTATTGCAAAAAACTCTAAATCCACCTATTGAGACATGACAGTGTAATTGGCTGAAAAATCACTAAAGATGCAATTAGAAATAATTTTACCAAACATTAAACACCTAAAATAAAAAATATATAAATCTATCAAGTAAGTGGCGGTTCATTCCGCTGTAAAACAGGGACAAAGCAGAAGGAACATGAATAAATGAAATCTGTCAAGTAGACATGGGCCGTATAAGATTCTGACAGTATGATAACCTTGAATAAAAATATCATGGTTTCACGGTATTGTGATTACTGCTCTAAAATAAGTTATTTTTAAATGTCTGGGTAAAATTTCCCCCTTTGAAAAAAAAAAAGTATTTTATTTTTTGAAAGATTTTAAGTATTTTGGAGCAGTATACATGTAGGGCTAAAAATGTTTCATGAATCATTGACATCTGTCTTCATTGGTTTCAAAAACACAGATTTCTTTACTATTTAAAACAGCATCTTTGCATATCTTTTCTGCTGGAGATACTGTTGTCCTAAAAAACAGCAAAAGAAATGTAAATAAAAAATCATACACATACCTTAGGAACGATATTACAGAAAATGTTGGCGGTTTTAAAACCTTGACTTTTCCAAACCGCGGTATACCTTGAAGACGGTTATCGTCCCATGCCTACCGTCAAGTAAGTGCATTAATCAATAACATTAAAATGGACATTAATTAAATCTTAACAATCTGTTGTCATTTCTGATATTTGGGATTTAGCTTTATTGTAAGTAGAACAATGTAAACATTGTAAGATAAGCCTCTTAGATTCAAATAATGTAGTGTAAAAACATTGAGAAACATCAATATCTGTGCATTGTCCATTAATATAAAAAGCTTATCAGACATATAGGTAATATGAAGTCATATAAATGATGTATCGTTTTATACAGTATATTTATCTTTGTAAAAATAGCTTACATTAGCAAATAAAACACAAGATAGGCCTACTTGGCCAAAAGGGCATGTCTCTCAGACACTTTTAGAAGCTGTCATTTATTCATTCTCACTATACTCAAGGTCTTTGTCTCTTTTTCGCCTCTTGTTTATCCTCATAGCATCCATGCGGGATAAAAGAAAGGCATCTTAACTTCTTTTGTGAAATGGAGCTGCCGTTTAATGTATAGTAAATCGGACTCATTCAAAGTAGCGTCGCTGCGCAAAAGCATGTTATGAATGCATGTTACACCTCTGACTGTATATTGTGTTTTCTTTTTCTAATAATGCAGAGTTTTGTGGTAAGGGACGTTTTCATTTGCCATTTAGTGACAGTCGGACAGGCTCATCTAATTCATCAAACTCCGTCTTTTAAAATCAAAAGCGGAATAAAACAGTCTCCTTATAAAGCCGGCGTACCAGCGCGCTGTTTCATTGAAAACATACGATTCGATTCGCGCCTTCTGATTGGTTCTCGGGATATAGCGGCTTGTGGCAAAGGCATGTGGCGTTTAGAGGCAACAAACTGTTATTTCTGAATGCGCTGACGCTGCGATTTAGATGATTTGAAGCAAAAAATATTTGTTGAATGTACTACGTGCCTAAAGCATTCGCTCAATGTCATTAGCTCATTTTTGGCGGTAGTGGTGTTTAGCGGCTTTTGCATCTGAACTCTTCAATTATTAATATTGATAATATTATTATTATAATTACACTAAAAAATTATTTTGCTGTTTATTTAATCTATTTATTTAAACTGAGCTTAAACACAATCCTTCAGTTTTATGTTCAATCCACTTAAATTTGTGAAAACTAATGAGGTAACCAAATTTCTTCATGTTGCAACACAAATCAATTGTGTCAACCCAGAATTTATTACGGTGTAATGTTAACGAGCATGAATTTGGATGTTAATAATGCATTAGGAAATATTCAACTATGACTAATAAATGCTGGACTGCACGGTGGTGCAGTGGGTAGCACGATCGCCTCACAGCAAGAAGATTGCTGGTTCGAGCCTCGGCTGGGCCAGTTAGCATTTCTGTGTGGAGTTTGCATGTTCTCCCCGTGTTGGTGTGGGTTTCCTCCGGGTGCTTCGGTTTCCCCCACTGTCCAAACACATGCGCTATAGGGGAATTGGGTAGGCTAAATTTTCCGTAATGTGTGTGTGGATGTTTCCCAGTGATGGGTTAGAGCTGGAAGGGCATCCTCTGTGTAAAACGTGCTGGATAAGTTGGCGGTTCATTCCGCTGTGTCGACCCCAGATTAATAAAGGGACTAAGCTGAAAAGAAAATGAATGAATGACTAATAAATGCTGTACAAGTATTATTCATTATTAGTTAATGTTAATAAACACATTACCTAATATAACCCTATCATAAAGCGTGACTTTTATTATTAATCCTCATATTATAGCAAAAGCACTGCAAAACCAAACACCTGGTTATTTCAGTAAGTGTGTCTGCATCATCATCATCATCATCATCATCATCAGCTGAGAAGTGTGTTTTTATCTCACATTCTGTGTGTGCAGTTTCAGTGCTGTGGTTCTGAAGCCTCTCTGTTGATTATTATACAGCGATTCATGAAGCAGTGGCTTTGGTATTGGATGTGAGGTTAGGATTGATTGTCAGGGATCATCAGGCTGGTATTTATGCTGTGCACTCTGGGACAGCTGTGGCTTGCTAAATGTATTTACACACACACAAGCACACACACACATTCACATAGATATCAAAATATCAGATATATATCACAGATGACTTGTTTTATAGAAAGCTAATTATTCAATGGGGGGTGGGGGGGATGATATCATCATTAACATTGGCTAACTCACAATACGATATTATCACTTAAGACATTTATTACAACTTGGCCAACTTATTAGATGTATTTATATGCTTAGCCCTGGTTTATTTTTAATCATGCAGAATCATGCATTCCCCACTAGATTAATATTTATTCTTCAAGAACAGTAACTTATCAGAATGCTCATAGAGGTGAGCACAGACTCCCCTGACTCCTTCTGATATCTCCAGCAGTAGAGAACATTAGTTATTCATTTTCTTTTCTGCTTAGTCCCTTTATTAATCTGGGGTCACCACAGTGGAATGAACCGCCAACTTATCCAGCATATATTTTACACAGCGGATGCCCTTCCAGATGACACCCATCACTGGGAAACATCCACACACACTCATTTACACACATACACTAGAGACAATTTCAGCTTACCCAATTCCTCTATAGCACATGTGTTTGGACTGTGGGGGAAACCCGAGCACCCTGAGGAAACCCACGCCAACATGGGGAGAACATGCAAACTCTACACAGAAATGCCAACTGACCCAGCCGAGGCTCGAACCAGCGACCTTCTTAGTGTGTGGTGATCGTGCTACCCACTGCGCCACTGTGATGCGTATTGTGTCAGTAATAATAATAATTATAATAACAATAATTTATTGCTATTATTATTATTATTATTATTATTATTATGACAACAACAGCAATAATAATAATAATAATAATACTTACAAAATTATTAATTTATTGTTGTTGTTGTTGTTGTTGTTGTTATTGTCATTTTTTTATTATTATCATTACTGTCATAACAACGATAATAATAATAATAATAATAATAATAAATTATTGTTGTTATAGTTATAATAATAATAATAATTATAATAATAATAATTATTATTATTATATATTATTATATAATAATAAAATAATAATGATATAGCAGCTGGAAGGTCATTCGCTGCGTAAAACATATGCTGGATAAGTTGCCGGTTCATTCAGAATGATTGAATAATAATAATCATAATAAACATAATGGTAAATCAATAACCTAAAATGAATGAATGAATGAATTATGACAATAATAATATTAATAACAATCATTTATTATTATTGTTGTTTTTGTTGTTGTCAATAATAATAATAATAATTATAATGATAATAATAATGTTTATTATTATTATTATTATGGGCGACGCAGTGGCACAGTAGGTAGTGCTGTCGCCTCACAGCAAGAAGGTCACTGGTTCGAGCCTCGTCTGGGTCAGTTGGCGTTTCTGTGTGGAGTTTGCATGTTCTCCCTGCGTTCGCGTGGGTTTCCTCTGGGTGCTCTGGTTTCCCCCACAATCCAAACACATGCAGTACAGGTAAATTGGGTAGGCTAAATTGTTCGTAGTGTATGAATGTGTATGGATGTTTCCCAAAGATGGGTTGCGGCAGGAAGGGCATCCGCTGCGTAAAACATGTGCTGAATAAGTTGGCGGTTCATTCCGCTGTGGTGACCCCAGATTAATAAAGGGACTAAGCCAAAAAGAAAATGAATGAATGAATGAGTTGTTATTATTATTATTATTATTATTATTATTATTATTATTATTATTATTACTAATGTTATGTCTGATATTAAACAATGAATAAATGTATTATTGTTCCCATATGAAGATTAAAAGGGTAATAGATATTTAATTAATAATATACACAGATATAGAAAAAATACACACAAAAAACTATAGAATAATAAGGATCATAATCATCACTTGTTTTCAATTTTCCTACAGTTATTATTTCTTAGAAAATAGTTATATTATAACAACTACAAGTAATACAACATAGTTATTTAATATACACACACAGTATATTAATATTGCAGTAACTATCATTAATATGAACACCATGATGCTACATAACATTTTTTTATAGATAAGTTCTTTAATATTTTCATGTATTATCCCACACACACGTATACAAAAAGTAGAGCATGTCAAACTACATCTGAACAAATGCAGCGCAGCAGCAGCGGACGCAGAACTAATGAAAGTGCTTTGTCTTTTTGGAAAGCTCATGATGTCTGCTAATGGGAAACACAGAGAGAGCCGCAGGGAGCAGACCATCACTGTACAAGCTCTTATGAGCGCAGTTGACCTATATATACCGCAATCCCTCACGAGCCGTCACACTCCAGCACACTCTTTACCAGCAGACATGCACATTCACACCAGCAGACGCTTCACTTTACTCTACATTAACATGCATTCACATTTAATATTTGCAGACGCTTCACTTTACTCTTTGTTAACATGCATACAGTACATTCACATTTCACATCAGGAGCCTGTACCATGAAGCTGGATTAGCTGATTATGCAGTTAAATTTCAGTTTAGCTTGCATCAATCCTGGGTTTTACATATCATGAAGGTGGCTGACTTTAATTCCTCTTGTCGCTATGATAACCTATGCTGCATGTCTAATATGCTTAGGGTATGGTTGTGTTCAGGTTATGTTTAGCTTATTTTCAGGTTAATTTCAGATTAGGTTCTTGTTTTGTTCTGGTTATGTTTAAGTTATGTTCAGATTATGTTAAGGTAATGTTTAGGTTACGTTCAGATGTTATGTTCACGTTATAATTAGGTTATGATGTTCTTATGTTCTGGTTATGTTTGAGTTATGTTGAGGTTATGTTCTGATTGTGTTCAAGTTATGATTGGAATATGATGTTCTTGTTATGTTCTGGTGAAATTTAGGTTAAGTTCAGGTTATGTTGAGATTGTCGTCTGGTTATGTTCAGATTATGTTTTTGTTATGTCAAGGTCATTTTCAGGTTATGTTCAAGATAGGATTAGGGTATGATTAGGTTATG
>CAIGQZ010024022.1:0-11502 GCA_903798205.1 Danio tinwini
ACTACTGCGGTAAACCTTTATCAAGCACCACAATACAGAGTCACATCCACAAACGCCAGAGAAAACTGTACTGTGATACAATTAAAATCACGAGGAACAAATTAAATAATGTTTGTTGTATCATCTGCAATGACATCACTGCTGTCTTCCTTATTTGCGTTTTATTGGCTGTTCCAACTTGTGAAGTTTCACAAACTAATTTCGAGAGGAGCGCGTGATATGATTGACTGCAGCTGGTCTCTCATCTACAATCATTAGTTAGCCAATCAGATGAACTCAAACTCACTATAAGTAGCCTAGCAAAATTTACTCCTTTATTTTCGTATTCCGAAGAAACCCTCCATCCACCCCTTTTCCGCCTTTCTTCCTTTATCACAGGGAGATCTTGAGAACTACCTGATCTCCTACTCCTCTTACATGCTCAATCGACCAGGCAGGAGCCCTGGGCTCAATTATCTCCGAGCTCAGGGTTCCCTCCGAGGACAGCATGGCAAACCTGCTAATAGCATCAAGCAATATCTAAGTGTGAACTCTTGAACTGCTGATTTGGGGTTGTAGATAAATGAGCATGAAACCAACTGCAACATTAATAAATCAGGCACTGAATATTAATGAGGTGCAGAAACTGAGCTGTTCTGATGGTTTTGTGTCCAGGGTTCAGACATTTTCACAGTTTTTGCAAAGGATGGAGACCAGAGCAGCCCCAACCCCATTCATTACTCCATCCTAAACGGTGAGAAACTGTAACTCCACACCTGCACACCTGCGCTGGCCAGAGCCATCAGTTATAAACACAGTGACTGACCGCTTCAGTCTGCACGTCTGCTTTATGAACAGTAGTGAAAGCTCAGTTCTCAGACCCTCCGCTTAGCAGATTAACTCTGACACTCTTTGTAATTCTGCTACTGTTGTTGTAAATTCTTCCTTTCCCTTCTTCTTTTTCCTCCTCTTCCTCATGTCATTCCCTTTCCTCTTCATAATCCTCTTCCTCCTTTTCTTCTTGTTCGCCTTCATCTTCCTCCTCTTCTTTTTCCTCTTCTTTTTCCTCTTCCTATTTTTCTTCTTCCTCTTTCTCCTCTTCCTTTTCTTCTACCTGAAGGCAGTGACGGCTTCTTCAGCATCAACAGCTCCAGCGGCTGCATCAGTCTGGTCTCGTTTCCTGTTCAGCTGAGGAATGAGTTATACGAGCTCAGGGTGCAGGTCAGCTGTGTTTACAGTCAGAACATCAGAATATCAGTACAGTAGAGACAACAGAATATCAGTACAGTACAGACATCAGAATATCAGTACAGTAGAGACATCAGAATATCAGTACAGTAGAGACATCAGAATATCGGTACAGTACAGACATCAGAATATCAGTACAGTAGAGACATCAGAATATCGGTACAGTAGAGACATCAGAATATCGGTACAGTACAGACATCAGAATATCAGTACAGTAGAGACATCAGAATATCGGTACAGTACAGACATCAGAATATCAGTACAGTACAGACATCAGAATATCAGTACAGTACAGACATCAGAATATCGGTACAGTACAGACATCTGAATATCAGTACAGTAGAGACATCAGAATATCGGTACAGTACAGACATCTGAATATCGGTACAGTACAGACATCAGAATATCGGTACAGTAGAGACATCAGAATATCGGTACAGTACAGACATCAGTATGTCAGTACAGTACAGACATCAGAATATCAGTACAGTAGAGACATCAGAATATCAGTACAGTAATGACGTCTGTGATTATCATTCTATGCTGTACTCCAGGCTGCAGAGGTCAGAGCTGATGGAGTGTTTGCAGACTCCTCCATCACTACTGTCACCATTCGGGTCGTGGATCTGAACAATCATCCACCCACATTCTATGGAGAAAGCGGCCCACAGAACCGCTTCGACATCAGCATGTATGAGCACCCGGCAGAGGGAGAAATCCTGCGCGGACTAAAGATAACTGTCAACGACTCCGACCAGGTAAAGGACACTGAACACTATACAGTGGTCACTAGACAGTTAACACTAAACAGTGGACACTAGACAGTAAACAGGACAGAAGCACCACATTGCATTTCCCCCAGCGCTGTGCAGACTGAAGCAGCAGGTGAACTGGAGACAGCAGATCTGTTTTAGCTGTGGATCCTTCAGTCCTGCTTCAGAAAATGATCCTAATGTTTAAATGTTGGAGATTCACAAAATCCTTCTAACTCTATACACACAGAACACACAGGCAGTGCTAGTCAGTGCTTTATCATCCCTATCGACCCTGGCTAAAAACAGATGCTGTTTCTGTTTCCTCATTCCTGCTGTTATAATCAGACTCTGGGCGTCTCACGGCTCTTCTTTAACTAAACTGTTTTCTGTAGTGGATTTCTGTGTCCTCTATTAAATCAGTGTGTTCTGTCCACTCTTCTCTTTTAGGGGGCGAATGCTAAATTCCGACTTGTGCTGGTGGGACCGTCTCGGGTTCTCCGTGTGGTTCCTCAGACGGTCCTGAATGAAGCCCAGGTCACTGTCATCGTGGAGAACTCCAGCGCCATCGACTACGAGAAACACCAGTTCTTAACCTTTAAGGTGCGATTCTGCTCTGCGGTGTGTTAGCCAGTGTCCAGATGTAGCTCTCGGTGAAGTCTTTATGTGTGTGTGTGTGTGTGTGTGTGTGTTTGCAGCTGTTAGCGGTAGAGATTGACACTCCGGAGCGCTTCAGTGCCACCGCAGACATTGTGATCAATCTTCTGGACACAAACGACAACACTCCTAAATTCTCCTCTGAGTTTTACATCGCCAGGATTCCTGAAAACTCTCCTGGAGGCTCCAACGTCGTCTCCGTGACCGTGAGCATCGAACCCGCCCCAAGCTGTACTTGTAGTTGTATTGTGTGTCTGTGAAGCACTGATGTGTGTGTCTGGTGTTTCTGCAGGCGACTGACCCGGACTCAGGCCTGTGGGGTGAAGTCAAATACTCCATCTACGGCTCCGGAGCGGATCTGTGAGTACAGTAACCCTGACAAGGGATCTCTGTTCTTCAGAATCTGATCTGAACAATAGCAGACGCTGCTCTGTCATCAACAGCAGCTCCAGATTTGCACACATTACCTTTGTTTATTTCTCCAGCACCTTTACACTGTAGATTGTGTGGCAGCAGCTGAACACAGAAGTTCTAGTGAACTGAAGCGGTGTCAGTCCAGTGTTCAGAGCTGAAGTTCAGTTCAGTGTGGTTTAAACTTCACTGCTGAAAATCCAAACACTGAAGAGCAAATCCATCCAAGTGCAGCTCCACAAGGCCCAAACCAAGCAGGACAGTGGAGACAGTGTAGAAACAAACTTCACCAATTGACCAAAGTGAAGGAGAGAAACCTGGAGAGAAACCAGGCTCACCTTCATTCAACTTTCTGAATGAGCCCAAACTGCAGCGCTAGTGTTGAAAGCGGATGGGGTGTGATGGCAGTGTATAGAAAACTGATGCAGAGTGAACAAAGGAGTGTGGTGCACGACCACTCAGAGGTCAGAGGTCAGAGGTCAGGGTCTCCTCTTGTGCTGTGTTTTGGTGAGGCCTGTACAGGACTGAAGGACATGCAGAACACAGCTTACAGACAGACTCCAGCATTAATCTGCTAATGCGATTGCAGTGGTATAAATAGCTGCCGCGCCGCTGTGAGTCAGGGCCCAATTAGCGAGCGATGTGACAGCTGGAGGTAGAACACATACGGGTAATGAAAAACCTGCAAATTTATGCCTCGATTCTTGCACAGTGCAGAAAGCAAATTATAATGGTGTTAAAGATAGCAGGTTTCTGTCTGACTGTTAATTTTCACATGCAGAGCGTCACACTGACGAGAATAAAGCAGACGCTTCAAGCTCTTTTAATGGCTTTAATATCAGACACACACATTTATTAGCATCTTAAACAATGAGCTTCTGAGTATAACGCATCCGTATGACACTGAGGCATGTGTTGTCCAGCGCAGGACGCTTCTCATGTTTTGGACACGTTTCACTCTGGAAACATGAGCTTTATTCTCCTCCTTGTGAGATGTGTCGAGTCTGATCTTCTGCTCTGTTTCAGGTTCCTCATCCACCCCTCGTCCGGCATCATCTACACGCAGCCCTGGGCCACTTTAGATGCTGAAGTCAAGTCCAAATATAATTTCTATGTAAAAGCTGAAGACACAGAGGGAAAGTACAGCCTGGCAGAGGTTTTTGTGACAGTTCTTGACCAAAATGACCATCCACCAGAGTTCAACGAGAACTTCCTAGAGAAGACGATGATCATCGGCGCTCCAGTAAAAATACAGGTTGGTTTTGCAAGCTAATGTTCTGTGTAGCCATCTGTCCTAGATTAGGGCGGTCATAAATCTGTGATTATGCCTGAGCTGTGGACAATAACAAGATTGTGTGTTCAGGCGGTGGACGAGGATGCGGAGGAGCCCAATAACCTGATCGAGTACTCCATCATGAAAGCAGATCCAGACAACATCTTTGACATCAACACGTCTACGGGCGAGATCAAGCTCAAACCCTACATCAAGAGTCTGGAGATTGTGCAGAACATCAGCAAGCAGAGAGAATGCCGCTGGTCAGTGGTGGTGCAGGCCCGAGACCGTGGATCTCCATCCTTCAGCACCACTGCGGTCGTGAAGATCGACATCACGGAGGCGGTGAGCGCTAATCACACACTAACAACACACATTCACCACTGCAAACACAACTGCTCTGATTATGAAGAGAGAATGAGCATCTATATGTACACATGTTATTATTAGTAGAACATCTGTCATATTTCAGGTGCTTCAGTTGTTGTTGTTGACCTGTACACTAGCCATAAATGAGTCACATATGCACATCATCATGCTCTATAGACCACAGAATAAGCAGCATGAGAGAGTATTTTCTTCACTGATTGACGTTTACTGTCACAATCATGATCGTTCACAGAAGTCATAAGAAAGCATGAAGACCTCAGGAATATACTGTGCTGCTGTAATGTGCACATACCAAATAATACAGTCAAACATGGATAAAAGTGCTCAGAGCAACCTTTGGCATTTTTCATGAACATTATATTTTGGAGGCAATAAAGCATTTCTAGGCTCCCTTATTTTTTGGCCCTACCCCTAACCCCTAAGCCCACCCCTAACCCAACGCTCTCGGGAAACCTGTGGCACACTTACAACACACAGTTAAGTATGAACGTGGAAGATAAGCGGAGGCTGTAATATATACTTAAAATATATTCTTTATTTATTTCACCCCTACTGGACATCAGGGGGTCCTAGAAACTCTTTCACGCCTCTCCAGCTGTGCAGGACTGAAATATTGGCTCTATTAGGAGTTTAATAGATTTTTATAATCTAAATGATCAAGCAGAATCTGACTGAAGTACTGTGCCCTCTCTCTAGCGCTGATTAGTTGTGATTTAATGGTTATATCCGTGTAAATCTGGACCATAATTTTCATCTGTTGTTTGTCTTTTTCTGTCCTCCAGAACCGCTTTAACGGACCCATGTCTGCGTTCCTGAAGCAGAGCCGGGAGAACCCGTTGCAGGTGCTGGTTCTGGCACTCAGCGGCATCACCGCTGTGGTTCTGCTGACGGTTCTGATCTCCACCATCATTTACTGCCGCAACACAAAGTCCAACCGCATCATGCCGGCACGCCGCATCATCCGTAGAAGACCCAAAGAGTCGCAGCACTGGAGCTTCAGGCCTGCGTTTGGGCAGATGGAGGCCGGCCCAGGACCAGTTCCAGAAGAGGAGGACAGTGGAGGAAACAAGAACACCAACAACAACAGCAGCAGCCCCGGAGCCCACGCACCCACACCCGGAGTGCCTGCACCCGCACCCAGAGGTCCTGCACCCACGCCAACACCCAGAGCGCCTGTACCTGCACCCAGAGTTCCTGCACCCAGAGCCCCAGTCTTACCCTGCCCGCCGGCAGTGTCCAGTGAGCAGCTCCGGTCCGTGCCCACGGTGTCGGGCGTGGTGGCCTGCAGCTCCAGCAGGGAGGGCACCGGCGGCATCGGATCGGCTCTGGTGTCGGAGCTGAAAATGAGGATCGAGCAGAAGATCATCGAGGCCAATCAGAGCTACTATTACTGACACACCTGAACAGGAGTTTCTGATGGACCTGGCACCTAATGTTGGAACAAGTGTTTCTCCTTCTGTGAGTGTATTTCAGTGGACGTCTGGTTCAGCTAAAGTGTTTCTGCTTTTCATAATGGTGTCCGGTCACTGAAAGTCTGGACTATATTCTCTCCAGAAGAGTTTTAAGCACCTTGCCAATACAGCTCTGTGTGTGTTTGTTTGTTTGTTTGTTTACTGAAGGCAGTGAACAGAATGCTGTTTACTCCAGTAATGCACAGAGCTGAGCTTCTTAGATCTGTCTATGCGTTAGTTCCAGTGATGCAGAACGCCTCTGTAATCTCATAATTAGCACCACACCGCCATCTTTAGGATCCTTCATTTAGACTGAACAGGAAGTGGAATCTGTTGTCTGTCTGTGATTGGCTGATTCTCCACTGCGTCTTCTGCCTTGAGGATCTTCAGTGAACGTCTTCTGACCGCATCAACAGACTCTCGTTCAGAGCTGTTGCTGTCAAACCTTTTTATGATTATCTTTTGTTTTGTAAAGAGAGTTTTTCACTGATGTTTGAACAGAATAATATTGGCTGACGGTGCAGACGAGCGTGTGCTGATGCTGTAGGCTGTAGGTGTTGATCATGTGTCGTCTGTGCTGTAAACTCTTTTAGAAATAAAACCTTTTCAAGTGTTATTAAATAAGATAGAGAATGTCACATTTATCATTCATAGCCACTTTTAAAATAACACAATTCATAACTCCATCAGTCCTAATGTGCAGCATCCTAAAGTTCAGCAGTAAAATCAGCAGGACAGACGCTGAAATGCTTTTCACTCTGCTATATTCATGACATTTAATTTAACTAGATGAGCATTAATGACCAAACAGAACATAAATCTAACAGTTCATTTCTATAGCACTGATTATTACAGTAGCGTTAATGACTACAACATCAATAATAACACATAATTACAGTGCTCACCGCAACATTAATAACCCTACACAGACATTATAGGCTTTATTAATTGAGTTATTTTTATTTGTAGTTGTTTTTATTAATCAGGGGTAGGGTTTAGTGCCAGTAATTATAAATCCCCCAAATCCTTCACTCTCTGACGTGCATGTCTCAAGCACAGATTTACACTCTGCATCTCAGGTGTGTAATGGGTGTATGTGTGTTGTGATGTAAGGTGTGTGCTGTGATGTAACCCTGCTCCACATTTACACCACACACACACATACACAGGGCCGGACGCATGACGGTTCACTGGTTCAGTGGAGTAAATCTGATTATCCTCAGCGGACAAACTTTATCGGAAGTTCCTAAAGACTGCCCTGAACCGACAGACAAACTAAGAATAAGCTAGATAAGCTGGAGCAGCTATTCTGGTGCATCGCTTCATAAAGACAGAGCAGCAGGAAGAAATCAACAAACATAAAAAAAAAAAAGGTTTTATTCAGTGCATCTTTGAACAAGATCATTAAAGTACATACAGACATCAACACATGTTGCATATGACAAAATAAAAGCACAGATTTGAGGTTAAAGTGGAAACAGTTGGCCCAGCTCATTGGGTGACAAGACAACAGCATAAAGAAAAAGACAAAAATAAAACATCACTAAGTTCCCTTACGCTCCAAACAGACATCTTAATCTCGTCCTGTGTCAGACAGATGGGTATTAGGTGCTGTTAATAATGTTCAGTGTGTTTGAGAAATGAATCAATGATAAACATCATTGGAAAAGTGCTGATAAAAATATAAAATAGAGATTATTCCATTTTCCCTTTTTTAACTCTGAGACTTCTCTCAGGTGTTGCGTGTGAGGAAGCTCAGCGCTGGTGTGTGTGTGTGTCCATCAGCAGAAGTACTCGTTGGGCTGTCCTTCAGTGCGCGCCGTCGCCTCAGAGTCGACGCTGGAGCGTGCAGATAGCAGCCGGTTGGACTCGTCTGGGTTCAGTCGGGTCAGGAATTCTCCCTCCAGCCCTTTGGCTTTGGTGCCCGGCGGCAGCGTCTCAAACGTCACGTACGAGTCCTGGATGTCTTTGGACTTTCGGCCCAGCAGCTTCTGCAGCCGTCGCTTCAGCGCTCCGCAGCACACGATGAGCGTCAGCGGCACGGCAATCACGCACGCCACCGTGATCACCACCACATTAATCAGCTTCTGTGTGCCGCTGGCGCTCGCCGCCTCGTCCGTGGAGAAGATCACACACTGTTCTTTCTTGGGGATCAGCCCCTTCACACACACACACGCAATGTACTTGGTTTTGGGCACCAGGCCTTCAATGGTGATGCGGTTCTTGCCTGGGCCAACATTGATTCGTCTCATGTCGCGCTCCCCGAAGACGGCGTACAGCACGCTGAAGGAGGTGGTGTTGGTGGCGGTGGGCGCGCGCCAGTTCAGTGAGACCGTGTGGTCAGTGTCACCAATGACCTTGACGGAGCGCACCACACGGCGCTCGGGACCCTGCTGCAGCGAGGAGGCGTTCGGCTCCAGGTTATTGAGCACATCCCTCTGTAGCGCCACCGGCTCCGTCTGACCCACAGGGGGCGCTGTGGGCTTTGGCTTCGGCTTTGACGTATCTGCTGAAACGCTGTAGCTCTCGATCTGGATGGAAGATGAGCCCTGTGGAGCGTTCAGTGGCTCGATGATGGGCACAGCGGCTGAGGTGGACGGAGGTACGTATCTGGCAATCAGCTTCTCCTGATACGCTGCGCGCCCGAAGCCTCCGTTCTTCTTTCCATGGCTTCTCTTGGCCACTGCTTCGTCGATCTGCCATGTATCAGAAATAACAAGTGAGATGATCGCATCGGCGCTGCCCACGAAGTTAGTGGCTCTGCAGACGTATTTTCCTGAATCGCGATAGGAGACGGCGGGCACGCTGAGGATGGACCAGATGATGCCCTCTTTGGACACCTCCTGCTGAACTATGGGCAAAACAGAAAACACTGACTTTAGGAGGAGCTCTGCAGCTGCACACAACAGCGATCACAAACACAACTCGCATGCTCCTATACCGGCTGCTCACTCATTACATCAGCAACACATTCACATTCTGTACTAATCAATGTACGCCTGCTCTGAGAGTGTGTATCACAGTATGCGGGCTGCAGATCTAACGTACCAGTGCCGTTCATGGGCTTGCCGTCGGCTCGAGCCCAGCTCAGCTCTGGAATGGGCACGCCGATGGTCCCACAGCGCAACAGCACATTATTCCCGATGGAGCTGCGGACTCGGGCCACGGCCGTGTGCACGCGGGGGATCTGGCACCTGCGCAGCTCCGCATCTGAGAACAGAACCCCAGACAGACTCTCCGGCTCAGCGCAGCGCAGGCCTGTATCGATGAACGCCACAGAGGACGAGGGAAACTTCTGGAACTGCACCAGGTCAAACAGGCGGCAGTCGCACTGCCAGGGGTTATCGTGCAGACCTGTGCGCAGAACAGAGAGTCGGGTTATTCACATGTCAATGCGAAGAGTCTACAGAGGAATGTCAGCGGTGCAGAAACACTCACCCAGGATCATTCTGGAGCCCTCGGCGTCCGGTGGAGGCTTCGGAGAGAACCAGGACATCAGCACCTCCGGCGGAACCGTAGTCAGACTGTTGCTGGACAGGTCCAGGTAGGTCAGATTGCGAATGTACAGCGTTGCTTCTGCCGGGATGCTGCTGATTTTATTGTTGTGCAAATCCAGAAGCCGCAGGCTGGGCATGTCCAGCAGACATTCCCACGGAAAAGAAGTGAGAACGTTCCCATCCATCCGTAGCTCATCCAGAGCGTAAAGTCCACGGAAAGTGTCTGGGCTGATGGAGGAGAGCGAGTTGAAGGAGATCCAGAGGTACTCCAGGCTGCTGAGCTGCAGGAAGGGGGAGCTGGAGATGCGGCTGAGCGACGTCTTCTCGATGCGCAGTTTGGAGGCGTCCAGGGGAAAGTTGTCCGGGATGTCGGTGAGATCGGGGTCATTGCACAGAACACTCCTGTTAAACACAATACACAGTCAAACACCGCTGCTGTCCATGACCAGATTTTACTTGTATTCTTTACTATTTTATTAGATTGAGGGTGATTAGCGCTAAAGGCTGAAACACCGCAGCTAACAAGCAGAGGAGATTAAAAAGCACACACACGTTAATCCAGAGCCTAAACGAGAGCAGGGTCAATCCGGCAGGTCAGTATCCTGCACAATACTCTCATTTTCAGACTTTCTACTGCAGAATCTCAGTGCAAAATCACAGATCTGGGTTGAGTCTCACCTGGACTTGGATCCGTCGCTCAGCTTGTGGTAAAAGCAGCTGCATTGAGCCGGACATGAGGCGCAGAGCAGAGGGAAACAGCACAGCGCCAGCGCTACACCCCAGGGCACGCGGCCAGGCATCTTCTACACGGTGTGCACTAGCTAGTGTACAGACGCCGGTGAGCCCTACTCCCGCAGCAGCGTCTGCATCTCTGTGTCTCTCGGCTCTTTCTGCTCGCTCTGCTCTGAATCCCCAGATAAAAAGGATAGAGCAGATTAGAGGGAGGACTTGGGTATTTTCATTACGCGATTACTGCTTCCTGGAAGCCCATAGGCTGCTGCTTGCCTTTTGTGTATATACAGAACAGACACTTGCTGTTTTGATTGGAGGGTTAATTTTAGACCTGGGATTGGACCACGGTTTGTGTATTCATGGCATCGTATTGGAGAAAGGCTTTGTTTTATTTACACGTCACATAAACCCTACAGTGTGGAGGAAATGCTGTGGCTTTATGTGATGTTGCTTAAATTGAAACGTAACAGCATAAACAGGACATTCATCACACCTACAACACAAACACTGCACATATGGGTAACTCTAGTCATGCAGTAGATCAGTGTTGTTTGCTTGACCTTTGACTTCACACAAATATACAGAAAAACAGCAACTGATGTGGTGATGCGCACACGCAGACGCTCACTTTTGCATAAATCAATGTTTAAGGACGGTAAATTATGAATAAGAAAGATGCAGTTTTCTGATTTTCTACATGTCTATACAGCTGTGAGTAAAACAGACGCGAGTTAGAACGGTTAGCTAAAGTTATTATCTTCATGGTTTAATGTTCACATAATTCAGACTAATGTGCAGATGGTGTTACTTTACATTATTAATGTTTTTTTTCGATTACTAACATGCACTTACCCACAATTCAGATACTTTTTCTAAACTCTTAACACAGACTCTGCTACTAAACACAACTGTTCAGGCCTGGATTGGCTAATCAGAAGGACCGTGAGTATTCCTTGTGGGCCGGTCCATTTTTTGTCCGCGAGGGCCGGTGCCTTTAGCTGCCAGCACTCTCGGCAGATGCACCTTTTTTTTTCCTTTATTTGTTTATTTGACCATATCTCCGTCTTTTTATTCATTATTTTACCGCAGCTTCACTCTTTTTATTTATTTTC